>JANHFL010005850.1:0-13383 GCA_032468155.1 Oxyrhabdium leporinum
CAAGCTTAATCTATCTGCTCCTCTGGAGAGCTCCTTGTATCTTCCAGCACCTCTTTAGGTCCCTCTATCAATCCAATTTTATATTGTACTCCACAGGGGTCTTTTCAGTGGTATTTCCTTTCATATTATTGCACTAGACAAGCAAGATTTTAATAATGTGTTATTCTTCCTTTCATCAGCAAGTGGCAGTCTTTAGTTAAATTTCAATATTAGTTGTTTTCAATCAGTTCCAATCTTCCACACTCAGTTTTGGGTAAATAGTCCCAGCATTTCAAGGTGCCTGTCGAACAAAACACCTGTCCAGTTCAAAAGTTCAATTTTCTGTATTTTTAGCAAATTTTCTGTCTTTTCCCTCTCTAATTCCTCCTTCAAATTTTTATATATTTTTTCTGAAGTGCCAAGTCGCTGCTAATTAAGTAGTTGTGGATCCTTTTGCAAATTCTTTTGGGGTTTCAAATAAGATAAAACATTTTTCTCCAATTCCAAGCACTGATCACCTACTTCGCTGCAACACACTGTTATGGAATCCACAAACAAGAAGAAGGCATCACAGAAACAGAGTGCTCCGTTTCTATGTCTGGTTTCGTCGCGTCATCAGCCAGAAGTCAAAAGTCATCCAATTCAACCCCTTACCCACTGCAGGATTCACTAAACCTTCCCCAAATACTCTTTGTTCTCAGTCTTACAGAGTTGGTGAGGACAAGCACCGATGTTCTTTAAATTGCATTTGAAGGATGGAGGTTGGAAACCATTCTGCTGTCCACCTGCCCTCAGTTTAGATTCATTGACATGGTGATAAAAATGGCTTTTGTGTTTCAGAGGAAAGGACAGGTGTAATTTGCAATCGGTCAGTGAAAGAAGAGAAAGAAAGGGTATGTTAGAGGGAAAATATTGAGATAACCCTAGTACATCCACTGAGTACATATTTAGAAAAGCATCCATGTGCAAGTCAAACAAAGCTAATTAAAGGAAGTCAGAGACAGGTGCTTAAGATCTGAAAGGACAGGTACAGTTTATCTTAAAAAGTTACATATTCCAATAGAAAGTTTCCATCTCTGAGAACTGTGTTATCTACACTTAATGCCCCCTAGTGATCGACAGAATGAATGATGCAAATGAAATAAAAATAACTTTATAATTAAATGTAATAAAGATGATTAATAACATCCAATTTGTATGAAAATGTATGACATCATGGTGATTGAAATAAAAATAATTTCATAGTTGAATAAGTAATGAAGGAAGATTTTGATATCATAAATGTAATAGAGAGGATCAATAATGTTTTACCTATATTAAAGATTCAAAATAGAGTGACTGGCATAAAAATGACATATGGAAGTATTGTATAATTTGACCTTTGGTGATGGATGATAATTTGTTATGAAGATATGCAATAGTGTTAGAATTTTGTTAAATGATATAAATATGATTAATAACAACTTATTTGTATTGAAGGTATGATAGCCAGATACCACACTGTTCAAACAATGATATGTTTGTATAAAGATTTAAAATAATTCAGTGCCATGCTTAAGGTATTGTGAATAATGGCAGGGATGAATGGTTACTGTTGCCTATCTTGATGCTATTAGGATTAATTTTTTTTCCTTTGTTGAATGAAGGCAAATATACGTATCCTGGGATAATGTTGCAGGATCCAATTTGGGTCGGTCACCAGGACCAGAGGTTTAGTCTTCCAAGTGTTTTTTGACTCGTGCTTGAGCCCAACCTCAGGGAACTTCTCTGTAGCAAAGTGTGTGCTTTTCTTTTATGGTCATAACAAAGCTGGAAGACCAAAAAAAAAAAAAAGTAGGAAAGAAGGCGGGATAGACTTGCAGCTCTGATCCTTTCAGCTTTATTTAATTTGTTTATAAGTGCATTTTCATCATGAAAATATTTTAAAATAAAAAGAGTGATGGGAATAACAATGTTATCGTCCATCTGAGGTAGGGATACAGCAAGCGGTTTCTCAGTTTGTGACCTTTCACAAGATCACTTTCATGTCTGGATTATTTTTTAAAAAACACATCTGAAGAAATATTTGCTAGAGTGAATGAGGACAGAGAAAGATTGTCCTTTTTTGATATATACAAAGTCAAGCGGCTGAAGGATCTCTTTCATGTGACTGGCAAATATCAGAGAAGAGGCTTGTCTAAAAGAATTAGCTGGCCTTCAGACAACTACATTGCATTACAGTTTTAGTTCAATGGATCTCAACAAAGTATTGGAACTGAAGAATTGTGTGTTTCCCTTAGAAAACCAGGAAATACAACTTGGATTACAAATACTAGGATCTTTATTGTGTCTAAGGATATTGCATTTTCTCTACCTGTACTGGTATATTGGATTGGCTTAAGATTGTGAAAGATTTCCGTTTAGTTCTTTCTTTGATTTTTATTAGTTAATAATATTTGAACAACATCCCATAAGTACTCAAAATGACATAGAAATGGTGACTCTTTAGTAGAGCACTCTATTAAAACAATAAAATTTTAAAATTGCTAGGCAGCAGATTAAAAATATAATTATCAGCAAAAAAACTTTTAAAACAAAGAGTCAGCAACAACAGAGAAAAAGCTTAGGAAAGTAAGAATTATTTAGGCTGCCAGGAAAAAAAATGGAGAAAGAGGGCTCCTTAAGCAAGGAGTAATAAAAAGGATTGATAAAGCTATGCCAAGATCCTCATGGATTTTAGCATAGCAAACAGGGCCAAGCCTATTTAAGATTCTTACAGGCCCAAAAAAACTTTTTTGACATCCCCCTTCTCATTGTAACATACAGAATAACATTTTTTTCTCTTTCCGTTGTTAAATTTCATGGCACAGGAAATGGAAAAGCAGAAGGATTCCTGAACATTGATGCCTCAATTAGTGAATCTATCCTATATTTAATTAAACAAATATATAAATACGGCTACAAATTCTGAGCTGGCACTAGCAAGATGACCACTGGATGGCAGTAGAAAAATGGGAGTCTTGTCTTTCTCTTTGCTGTCATCTACTGTCCTTTCTGATTTCTGCAAAGACTGGTTGCCTTTGCTTTGAATGAAAAGCATCAAAATCTTTGATCATCTCAAGTACTCCATCTTTCTTTAACACACCTCTCAACATGGGGGTTGGGGAAGAAGCCAATTATCTCAATTTTTTGCTATTCTAGAAAGCTTTACATGACTGTAAATAACAAGACCTCATTGCTTAGCTTAGAGTGTAAGAAGATAGAAGTGTTCCTAAATGTTGGACTGGGACCAATAAAAGCATTAAAGAACATTAAAGCATTATCAACATTAAAAACTCAGAAATGAATGTGGGGTAAGGGAAATAAATCAGTACTGAATGTAGGCAGGTCAATGTGGGGTGATATTGAGGAGATAACTGCCAAAGGTTTTGCAGGCAAATTTGTGACGGTGGTCTCAATTTGTATGAAAATAAAATGAATCATAAAGGGTTATTCATAAAGGCATAAAGGTAAACATGCCATAAGAACTGCAGGTTATAACTTCAGCCTCCTGTCCATTCATGTCTCTAAGCTAAGTAAAAACTCTTGAAATTAAACTTAAACTCTATTATCAAACTCTCCTGGAATTTCCTTTCAGTATCCACCTACATACTGATATGCTTTCTCTTTGAAACCCAGATCAGAGCATCTGGTACACAAGTAGATTTAATATTTTAGCTCGCACTCAGTACCCTTCTGTATTTCTGCTAGGTAATAGGTTTAGCAGGTGGATTTTTCAGCTGTTATAATGAAGCCCTCTTCTCCTGCATTTGTGGATGGTGAAAAACATGTACCCAGCTGGATTCAGTTGACTGAGACATACCACTTACTTCATCCAGTTCAATAAGACATAAAAAACCATGCTATTATTATGCTTGGGAGTTATTAACAAGATATTCATAAGCATTTGCTCCACAGAGAGGAAAAACAGATGTTTCCACTTCCTGCATGCCTCAGCTAAGATCCTGGTGAGATAACTTGTGAGTATTTAGAGCTGAACCAGGGTCAATATAATATCTATGTTTCTGCATTGCCACAATATTTGTGGTACCAAGATCAGGCCCTCCCTTATATTGTAAAACACTTCTTTCAACTTCTTACACAACCAGGAATGGAGGTGGAGGAATTGCCAGGTAATTTAAATGATCTAAATAATTTTGGATCTTAATTTACAACAAAGCATCCCTTTGCCTGTGTTGGAGAGAACTAAAATCTTTCTTGGTTATTATGTCTTGAAACATAATAGCCCCTGGAGATTTGATACCACCTTACTGAGTACTGATCCATGAATGAGGACAGCAGCTACATCAGGCTACAGATGCTAGTAGAACTTCCTCTATCATTGCTTTCTTGTTACTGCTGTTAGCTGCTGTCCAAGAGTCAGGTTATTGATAGCCTGGAGGTCTTGAAAATAAGATGACTTGGCCAAAGCTCGGAAGTTAGAGTAATATGTTCATTACCTAAATCACTATTCTTTGTCCTTCAGCTGGAAAAACCAGAATGTGTCAGATTCCAATCCATTTCGCAAATACTGTTTGAAATGAAGTTCGGTTGTAAAGAATCTCTACTTCCATTACAAGGGAGGAAAACAAATTTCAGGCATCTTGTTGTGAGCCATGCAGAGTCACTTAGGCGAGATGAGCAGCCATACAAATCAAATCAAATCAAATCAAATCAATCAATCAATAAAATATTGATTCAATAAGTATCAGTAAAATATTGATTCAAGTATCTCACCTGCTTAGGTAATCTGAACCGGTTGGTTGGCATGGCAGATAAATGTGCTTAGGTTTTACTAGTTATGGAGGAATTAGGTGAGTTAGATAACTTTGGCCACATCAACAGCATTGTTCTTTGAACACAGAATAGCTGTTGATGATAGGAGCGTTGAGAGGTTGCATGACTTTTAAAAAATATACAATATTGTTATACTATGCAGGCAATTCAGAATTACTCTTCAAATAGTTAAGAATTATGCTAAGCAATGCAAATAATGGGTACTGATTAAATTAATTTGCATTCTATCACTACTTTATACCACTAACGCTCTGCTGAAATTTCAACCACCCTATTTTGAAAGCAATACATAGGTTAGAACCCATGGATTTAAAATTCAGCATTCTCATATTTCATGCTGTTCTTTCAAACTTCCTTCATCCCAAAACATTGGTTTTCTAACAATCACCGAATGATAAAATTTAGAATTAATCATTAATGAAAATATGGTAGAACTGTACAATTCAATAAGTTACAGTTAACAATTTTATTCTATTTTTGTTAAATCCTGTTATTCTCTATAGTTGCTACTAGAAAAATTGTTTTTAGTGCGATGAGTACTAGTACAAATTTTAGTACAAATATTGCTTCCTAGACAAAAAGACAGGGAAGAAATTGTTAATTATTTCTCTCTCTTTTTTTAAAAAAAAAATGAACTATAGGAAAGCCAGAAATTTCTTTGTCTGTAGGAATAGGATAATGGGTACATGTTTTATTGGCAGAATAATATGTAACATATACTAGTAAGAAGACAGCTGGACTTTGCTGAAACATGCTTCCATTCAGAGGAAGATATAATCCTAAACCCTTTTTGCAAGGAGATCAATCCCATAAAATAATGAGACAGTTCTGAATAAATATGGTTAGCAGAGTGCATAAAATAAAGAAAGAGGTTATTTGATCAACGCTATTATTCTAGTGCATATCCTGGGGTACATTTTATGAATATTCTCTGCAATTTGGAGAACAGAGCCAGGTCTTGTTTTCATGATGTGCTGAAGAGTGATTAGCAGTCCAGTCTTGAAGAGTGGAGCTGATTTATTTCCAGTTCTTCTGTGGTTTAAAGGAAACTGCTAGAAAGCTGGCTCACTTTTGAAGCTTTTTTAAAAAAGAAATTTAGGCTACATTTTTAAAAAAATACACTTGCTTCATCCTTTATCTTGGCCTCTTGAGCTTCAAATCCTACCAAGGATATGCTAGCTTGAAGATTTGGCAACCCAACCCCACAAGAATGGATGCATGTCTGAGAAAACTTTTGTCTTTGCCGGAACAGCAGACTATTGGTAGTATAAATGAATAAATATACCTTGCAAATTGCAAATGAGAGACAGTGTACCATTCAAGCCAAACTTTTTTTTTTTAGCAACAGTTTGCAAACCTTTGGTGTGCCCAGAAGTGTCATTGGAGGCAGAGGCAGAGGAGAAAATGGTGAAAACAGCATTGTGAAAATACTGAAATGGTGAAAAAACCACTCCTTTTGTACATGTGCTCTGACATTGCACAGACAACTAAAAGAGAGCTTGGGGCAAGATAACACAATGCTGCTTTTGTCATTTTTACCACAAACTCTGACTGTGAATTCCTCTGAGTCTATCCTATGTTAAAACACAATGTGATAATGTATGCGCCTCCGGTCAACATTATCTATTTACTCTAATAGGTAACAGATTTATCCAGGAAAAAACAAAAATCATGTTCTTTAATATTGCATTTAAATCCATAGAGAATACATTCTTCATACAAAGTTGGCCCTAAATACAGACTTCTAAAAATGACAGCTTTCCCTAGAATGGATAAAAGTTGAAAGGCGTACAATGCCATGTTACAAAAACTGTGAGGAAACTTGTTAAAAATAAAATTGGCAGTGCATTAGGAAGTTGTCTATAAATAGTTTCATTCTGTTTATGAAGGCTTCCTAGCTCAATTCCTGTTTGTCTAGCCAAGTACCTGATTTGTAAATTGCTTCAACCACATGCTATTCTTTGCTGCTGATTTTAGTTGAATCTTGTTCACTTGCTGGAATATCTACGTGGCCCGTGTAATAAAAAGAAAATATAGCAAAATGGCAATGAGGTCAGGGCAGCACAGCCACTTGCCATATAGGACACCACAAGCCAAATAGCACTGGAGTTGAAACCTGGTATCCTTAGGTTGATACCAAGACTTTCCAGCCTGGCAGCTCTTTCTCCTGAAATCTGCCACAAAATTACTCTGTTTCCCTAGCCTGGCAGCATTGCCAATACTAATGAGAAACTAGTCTAATTGTAATTTTAAATTTCCATAATTTGAGCAATGTAGATTATTCCCTTTATGGACATGGTCCCTTAATATTCCTTAGAGTTTGCGCCCTGTTGCTGCCATGAAGAAAAATATTTTCTTGATGAGATATTACAGAGGGTGTTCACATGAAGTTCTTTTATCTAAACCCTTTCAAATCCAAAGCCAGCCTCAGCAAAATATTAATGCCTAGTTTATAATGTTGTTATGATCCTAGAGATTGTGTTGATCTTCAGATGGACAAACCTCCTGTTACCCCTTTGAAGTAGGCAAGTTCAGGAAACAGCAACAGAAGGAGGGCTGTTTTATTGTTGTATATAAGGCATATAGAGTAGAAAATGGGGTAGAATAACAGAATAAAAACCTCTGCTCCTTCTTATACTAAACAGATTCAAGGTGGAATTATTTGGAGTTTCTTTCTCTCTTATAACTGAGTTGTCTCTTATGTTGCCTTAACTGATCCCGAATACTTCCTTCCAGATAATGTTAATAAGAAAGCATTGTAGGAAACGTCCTTACCAAATTAGATGAATAAATATGTTGACCACTGTAAAGAGCTATTAGATACCCTGAATTCAGATGGGCAGGTTTTTGGTAGTCAAGAACTATGAACTGATCATGAAGTGATTGGGGATGTAATACATATATGGAGTTTTCCTAGAAGTGCAGAATGGAAAGATTGGAAGGGGTCTTGGAAATCACATAAGCCAACTCAACTTGCTCTTCTATGCAGAAAGCTATTACCATGGTATCCCTAAAGGATAACCATCGAACCACTATTTAAATACTGGTTGAAAGGAAGGAAGTATTTAAATACTACCATCTCCCAAAGCAGCCTATTTTATTATGAAATTCTTTCTGATGCCTATCAAAAATCTATTTCCTTGTAAGAAGTCAACTGCTTCCTATCTTGCTTCTGGAAAACAACACAGAATAAATCTACCACATCTTTTATACAACAGTCTTTCAGATACTTGAAGGGGCTTATCAAGATTCCCCACAATTTTATCTTCTCAGGACTAAAATACTTGATATCTCTAAGTGCCCCTCTATTTTTCTTTCAGTTATCATACTGGTTGTTCTCCTCTGGACATATCAGTATGCCAATATCCTTCCAAAAATGCAGAATCCATAAGATGTTGCCTGACCAGGAGAGGAATCAAGAATGATCTTGGTCTTGATTTTGCTTCTACTGATGCAGCCTAGGATTACATTTGTACATTTTGCAGCTGTGTCACATTATTGACTCATATTTAACTTGTGATTCATCCAGATCCTTTTTACATGGACTGCTGTCTTTTGTGATGGCCCCTATTCCATATGCATACTTTTGATTTTCCAACCCAAGTGAAAAAATTGAATTTGAAATGTGCTGATTGCTCCAGCTTCTCCAGCTTCTGCAGCTTGATATTCTCATCCTTGTCTTTCTAACAAATTCTAATAATATTATTTAACCCTCTGTAATGGTATGTTTAAAGACCAAGAGAGTTTTATATGCTAACCATGCAGACATCCTCCTCACTTCAATCAAGGGCTATGATTTAGAAACTGAGAAAGTGAAGGAAGTATAAACTATCAGTGGAAAAGTCCACTATATGAAACATTCTTTGATTATTAGTCAGAAATGCTATAGTGATCCTGTATTTAAGGATTAATTGAATACAGGATCCTGTATTCAAGATTCAAGAGGGAATTGCCCTAGATAACCTCTATGATTCTAAATCATATTTGAAAGCAACTCAAGTCAAACTCTGTACAAAAGAAAACAAAATGGGGAATAGAATTTCTATCATTTTTTTTAATGAGTTGGAACCAGGAAATTACAGGTGGATTAGCTTAAAACAAGGCACTCATCCCGTGGAACACCATTCTCTCACCCTCAGGTGAGAATGGCTTATAATCCTTGAGACCCTAGTTAAATGATTGCTGGCTAATGACAAGAACCTTGATGGATTTGGTCTGTCACTAAGGCTGACGGTGTAATCATGCTTCCTCCATCATTACCTGCTAGTTAAATGACTGCTGCCTGGTGACAACTGAAAAGCATGTGCAGTCAACTGGATGAGATGTCTCTGCTTCTCATCTTATTTCCCTCTCTTGCGGCTAATAAAATATCAACCATGCCGAAGCATTTTCCCCCATGGGATTCTTCTTAAAAATAGAAATACTTATTTATTTTAAAACACATACTCTATTTTTTTCCAAGGGGAAAAAAAAGAAAAGAAATACCACTTCTTTATATTGCATGTAATGTAATCCACCCATGCATACTGGACATTTCTGAAAAAAAAAGAAAGAATCTAATAATGGTACCACTACTGAAATTTTGCAAAATCTCTCTTCCCTTTGCTTCCGGTGATCCTTCCTGCACAGCAATTCTGTTTATTAAAACATCTAATTATCTTAATTATACATTTTACTTATTTTCCAAATGAGAAAAAAAGTTAAAATATGAGGCTGCAGCAATCTGTTAACTACTAAATATATGCTATTTATAAAAAAAATGATTGCTTTATGGAGTGCTTTTTGCATTTTTACTATTTGCATCATGATTTATGCATTATGCCAACTTTACAGCTTTCAATTTTCAATGGTACTAGCAAGAATTAGTTTTAAGTATAAATGCATTTTGGCTATCTGCAGATTTTTAAATCTTAAAAGGCATGTCCTCTTATCTGTTCCCGCCCCCCACCCCAGCTTGTATTTCAGGTCTTTTCTGGAGAGGAAGAAAAGCAAATTATATTAGATGATATAAAGCATGCTTTAAAACAAAACTTTTATTAAACAACTGCTATTTTCCTTCTTGATTATGATAACATTTTAAAAGAGCTGGTTTAGCACTCCAGTTTGCTTTCTAGCAATAGTTTTCTCTCTCTTCTAATTGGAGAAATGTCTTTGCCTTGTTGGTCATGGGCTGTTTGCTTTTAGATTAGCAATTATTGGGAAGTTTGATTTGCTAATTAATTGTTTTCACAAGGATTACTCCTTTTGGACCTCAATACCAAGATCCTTCCCAAATTCCCCCAAACAAACTAGCAGGTTCCAGATGGAGGAAAAAAATATTGTATGGCATAAGTCTCAGGACTGCAGTTTTGACCTGATGCCAGGCACATGTTCCTTTTCACTTTGACTTTTATAAAGCTGGTGTGAAGTAGATGTACATAATTTTCAATTTGCTAATCCAATTGTGTTTTTGTAGCAGGTCTGTAATTACATTTACGATTTGGAAGGTACAGAAAATAAACACTGAGGAAAAGTTTACAAAACTGGATTCTATTAAGAAATGCTTATTCCTGTAAAACTCCATATACAAAAATGTGTGTATTACAAACAATATATACAAAAGGGAGTGGGTATTTTAGCATTTTTTAATTTGCAAAAAGTAAAATTTAGAACAACAGCAACATTAGATTAAAATGCATTTAAGGATGGAATAATGAGAAAATGAATTAAACTGTTCCTGAGAAATTCAGTCATCACTAGGGTAAAAAGCATCCACAGAGTAGTGAATATTTTTTAAAATCCACCAGTGTTTCTACATGTCCTTAAAATAATATATGGTTGTCATGAATTACCTTTTAAAAAAAATAGGTGTGTTTTATGCCTAATTATAGCCACTGGGATTATGTAAATATTCTTTCTAGAACCAAGGGCATTTGTTCTGCTGTCTAAACTGCTACTGAAAACAAACCTGTTTTGCATTAAACATAGTAGTATGCCAAAAGGCTGCAGTTCTTCCACTTAAAAGCCAGCAGAATCACATGTAATCTGGTTTATTGTACACATTGGAGACCTTCTAAGGCAAGGAACTTTGATTTAACTACTGCTTTAAAACAGTTTTACAAGTTTTGTTCCATATAAGGATTGGAGATATTTACTTTGTGGTCATATTATTTCTGTGGTTGCTGATTCTTGTGAAACATCAAGGCTATTATATGTTGGAGATGTTGAGGTGAAACAAGTTCTTTATACTTATCTTGAAATACTGCATTTAGAAATTATAAAAATACCAGGAGTGGTGAGGTCCCTGCATGTGCAATAGAAAAACAGGAAGTTCTGGGAAGAAACCTGAATTCTGTGTCTGAGTGAATTTTTCCAAAGATGAAACACAGTCCATACCTCCCAACCATTGGAGAAAATGCTAAGCAATGCCTCAGCCTCATTTCAAAAGTTCTCTGAAAAGGATTGGTTCAGGCCTCTGTGATTCTTTTGCCTTCCTCTGCTGTTTCTGTTGCAATAGAGAAAAAAATGTTAGAAAAAAATAAAAGAAAGAAATTGAGAGAAACAGGATTATTAGGGGGAAAAAGAGTTGCTTAGGCAGTGTGCTTCCCCATCTGTTCTTGACTCCACTGACATATCGTTGGCTTTAAGTAGATGCTCCATATTCTCCTCAGCAGATAAATTCTAATGAAATGAGGTCTTTTATAAGAAAACCCATCCTTGTTCTGTCAAATTTGGATAGGTACAGGCTAGGCTTCAGTTCAGACTTTATATTTATGTCAATAATATGCCTTTCCCCATGGAATATGAATGGAATTTAGTCTTAGGAAAAAGCTTTGGGATCAAAAGTTGGGAAGTCTAGATGAAGCGATCTCTAACTCTAGAAAGTATGCATCTTCCCTTAGTATAGTATAGTAGAACAAGTAGCAATGGGTGGAAACTAATCAAAGAGAGAAGCAACTTAGAATTTAGGAGAAATTTCCTGACAGTTAGAACTGTCAGTGGAACAACTTGCCTCTAGAAGTTGTAAATGCTCCAACACTGGAAGTTTTTAAGAAGAGATTAGATAACCATTTGTCTGAAGTGGTATAGGGTTTCCTGACTAAGCAGGGGGTTGGACTAGAAGACCTCCAAGGTCTATTCTGTTCTCTTCTCTTCTGTTTTATTCTTATTCTTATTCTTATTCTTATTCTTATTCTTATTATTTTCTGCTCTGCTCTATTCTATCTGAACAAAAAAAAATGTGCATTCTTATCAGAGCACCAAGACAGTTCTGGCAGCCACGTTTAGCATCCTAAAATATTTCAGCATGAACTTTGATTGGAATTTAATTGAGTCCAAGTCCAAGTTTCTTTAGCCCCCTGGCATTATTTATATACAATTGGTAGTAGCCGTTCTCATGAATCTGAGTCGTCATGGGTTCTGTCAAGCAAAAGCAACCAGAATCCTTTGTGAAGAATCTAAAACGGAAATTCTATTGCTGATCACCTGTTGCAAGAATCTCACAAGACTAACTGCATTCCCTTGGAAGCTGTAAGATAGGCTTCAAGTATTCTGGCAGAGGTCTGGCCTTGTGTTACTTTCTGCAGTGCAGACTCTAAACTTGGCTCTCTCTCAATACCACCCTTCAGTGTCAGGTTCCCTGTTAGAACATCCCACTCCTTCTTGTCCTAACCTGAAATGTGAGCAAGGGACAAAGTTTATGCCTATTTTACAGGGAAATTTTATTGCCTTCAGAGAGTTGAGCCATGAGGTAATGGAAATTTACACCTCCTAGTGTGTATATCTTATACCATTATTTATTCTTCTGGGCCACTGAATCCCAATTGGCATACTAACTTCTTGGAAGACTATAAACAGGTTGTTTTCTCCAGCAGGGTTCTCCTGCCAGGACCTGAAATAAACCTTGATCCTGAATCCCATCTCACCAAGAATGAGGAATTAGAATGAGATAGAAAGGCTGGCTCTTGCTCCATTACCTTTGTTAGCATTGGAGTACAGCATAACATTGCCTGTACTTCATGGGCCGTTTTAGTGTCAGGATGCTGATTCTCTTACTAGTGCCCTTGTGCTTCTTAATTCTCCATTGGCCCCCTAAATCTTGCAGTTTGGAATGAAGTCTCCTGTCATTGCTTATCTAGCAGGAGTACTTAAGCTCAGTTGATCAATGTTTGGCCTCTTCTTCTATGTTGCCACCACTGTAGCACTTTAGCTGATCACATGCTGCTACTAGAAGGGCATTTCATTCCTGATGCTCTTTGACCACTTTAAATAATGCAGCATCAACAATAGATCCTCTCCTCTCCTCCATGATTTTCAGGCTGTGCATAGGTTTAATTATTCTGAAGACTACCTGTAACATCAGAAACTGTAAGAGATGTCTTGATATGCCTAGTAGGTATCTACAGATATTATTTTTAATTTACTTACCAGCTTTGTCCAAAACATGCATATATTTCCAGCCAATGTATTACTTTAGTCTGAGGTCAGTAGACAGGGACAGTATGTGTGTGTGTATGTGGGTATATTTGTTTGTCTATCTACCTACCTATCTATCTATCTATCTATCTATCTATCTATCTATCTATCTATCTATCTATCTATCTATCTATC
>JANHFL010005850.1:60413-86071 GCA_032468155.1 Oxyrhabdium leporinum
TTTCTTTCTTTCTTTCTTTCTTTCTTTCTTTCTTTCTTTCTTTCTTTCTTTCTTTCTTTCTTTCTTTCTTTCTGCATTACACCAACTGCCTCCTCTGGCAAGTTAAGTAAGCAGAAGAGACTTCTGCATATAAGCCACATATAAACAGAAACCATTTTCTGGCCAGGGGACAAGTTGGTGAGAGCCAATTGGAGAAATACCACAACTCACTGCAGAGAACAGCAGTGCTTCAAGGAAAATAACATTGCTTCAACAGTGCAGAAGGCCCACTAAGACCAATTGTAGCTGGCTTTCACAGGGCTATGTTTTTTTACTGTCACTTCAGAAAAAGATCTTGATCCAACCACTTTTTGGTCTTTTTTTTTCACTTGCAAAAGCCCCACATTTGTGGTTTTAAAATAGGCAATAAGCAAGGGAATAAGGATTACTCCATTTTCCCTCCTCATTTTTAAAGAAAATAATGTCAGCTTTTTTAGGGTGGATTATATTAAGTGATACTATTTCTCCTTATTGCCAAGGCATCTTTGAATTACCAAAGCTAATTGAACCACACGACTGTATTTACATCCCACAGCTATACCTCTGGACTTACTGCAGACTTAGCTTCCTCATCCTCTTCCCAACAACCTTGGGTCATCATTGCTATTCCTTTTAAGCAATCTTCCAGCATATCTGCAAAACACTAGGTTGGGAAAGCTGCTTTAGCTTTTCTGTTGTCTAGAAAACAAAAACACCAGCTCTACATTTCCCACTTCTCAAAGAGAGAACAATGGAATTAGGCTATAAGAAAGAACATGATACTATTAGCTGTGTTTTAGGTTTTTGTCTACATTACACTACTTTCCCAATATACATTACACAATGATCTAATAATGTAGTCACATTTTTGCCTGCTTGTTCATGTCATATTAATAGCATTTTGGCCTTGCCTTGCATGCAATTGGTGAGAGTGAACAGTTGCCTTCATGTTAATTTAATTAAAAGGATGTTAAGGATGTTGGGAAATTAGCCTGTTAAACACAGGAAACATAGTTCATGCTCATTTCAAAGAGAGGACAACAATGTATGCTTTGAATTTCAAAACCACCCATGTTCACTTGACTTGCCCAAGACTTGGGGCTAAGATGCTTTTGAGCTGGAGGAATCCAGATTCCCAAAAGACAGAGTTGAATAGTGAAAGGCTAACATGGGAATGTCTGGAACTCCGAATAAAATAACTTTTCCTGTTTTCAACATGCTGAATCAGCCACATTCCAAATTCAAAATCCCACATTGAATTAGAAATAAAGTTATAGTCAGGGGACAAAGAAATGCTCTTTTGAATGAGGAATCTTGTTCTATTTGCCCAGAAATCCTAGCTATTCATTTTGTAGATAGTTGAGTTTAGTGTAGAAAGCATCAGGACATTTAAGGTAAACTGAAACTCAATGAGATCACTGCTAGTAAAGTACAGTTTCTGAACATTCGGCTGGTTACTGTCAGATATATCTAGTTATCAAGTCCTCACCTCACCCTGTTGTTATGTTAAGCAATCATTTCCTGACCAGCAAGATTAGCTTGTTTAAGAAAATTATGGGGAGGGGAAAAAAAAAAACCAAACCTCTTCAAACCAAGCCAAGTTTCCCCCTCTCCTGTCATGTCGTGGCTGATTTCCAGATTGGTATTTAACTTCCTAGCAAGAGAGTCTTGTTAAACCTTGTTATATTTCACACACTTGCTAATTAATTCCTGGACTGATGAATTGAAAGATGGTGCCATCTCGTGGGTGTCTCTAAATCAAGACCCAGATTCATAATTTTAAGGCTAATTGAAAGCCTTAGCATGATAACAGGTAATAAATCTATCATCTTTTAATGCATCTCTTAGGATGAGCCAATATTTTGGATGAAATCCTGTTTAACAGTTTGTTCACTTGAGGCCTAAATCTTAAACTCGCATGATCTTCTATGGCAGTGGCCAACCTTGTCTAAGGATAGGGAATATTTGAATGTCCATAAAGCCATGGTAAAATATTTAAATGAGCAGGTGTGCATTCCTGGTACATGCCATGGCACTAATTGCAACTGGAGATTTATGAATATCTCATTCATTCCCATCCAGCCTCTTTTATATTAAGCAGTGTTTTTTTTAACTTGGTGGCTTTAAGCTGTGTGGATTTTAAATCCCAGAATTCCCCAGCCAGCCTGCTAGCTAGAAAGCTGGTTGAGGAAATATGGGAGTTGAAGTCCATGTAGTTTAAAGCTGCCAAGATTGAGAAACACTGCATTACAGTATTAAGTCACTTACGTTCCAGCAAAGGGAAGATGGAGGGAGCTCTCATTTCTTGTTAGATCTATCATATCACCCATACCTATGCTTGGGAGGAGCAAGGAAGGACTAATATATTTTGTGTGCCTATTGGGCTACATGTTAAAAAGACTTTCCCCCTCCAGATTTATATACTGTATTAAAAGCACTTTTCAATTATTTCTTCAACCACCTTGTAGATTAGATCAGTATATTATCTCCACCTTCCAGGCAGGTTCAGCTGTGAGACAGCAGCTTGTGTAGAGCTAGGTTTTATTTTCACTTGGCAGACATTATCAGGTTCAAAGTTGGAGCCAAATTAAACTATTATTTTTCTCTTCATAAATTATTTTTCTCAGTGTTCAGTAGTAAAAAGACCAAAGGGAGACCACTGTTTGGATGAGAAATAAGCTTGGGACAGAGGAAAATATAACCTTATCTTACTATCTGCAACCCTTCCAAACTGCTATTAGCTGCGGAGGATGAAATGAATAAGTACATTCATATATATTTATATTTCATCTCTAAAGTTAATATTGATTTGGGGTGGACAGCAGGGAGGTTTTTTTGTTTTCATTTTTGGGGATATGTTAAGGCAATCACTACAGATAGTACTCAACATACAACAGTTCATTTAGTGACCACTGAAGTTACAATGGCACTGAAAAAAGTGACTTATGACCATTTTTCACGCTTATGACCATTGCAGCATCCCCATGGTCAAAGTGATCAAAATTCAGACACTTGGCAACTGACTCGTATTTATGACATTTGCAGTGTCCCAGAGTTGTGGGTCACCTTTTGCAACCTTCTGACAAGCAGAGTCAATGAGGAAGCCAGATATACTTAACAGCTGTGTTACTTACTTGACAACTGCAATGATTCATTTAAAAACTGTGGCAAGTAAGGTTGTAAAATAGCCAAAACTCACTTAGCAAGAGAAATTTTGGGTTCAGTTGTGGTCGTAAGTTGAGGACTACCTGTAATATCTTTTGTCGACTATGTGTGTGAGCCCAGCCATTGGGAATTGATCAACAAGCTATGATGAAAAGAAACCTTGACTTAGTGCAATATGTGATCCTTGCCAACAATTGTTTGAAAATTGAAAGAAAAAAGTTAGTCTCTAAAGTTTCTTCATGTGAGTACTTCAGCTCTTCCAGGTTTTATACCTACTCACCTGAACACACTTTGTTTGAATGGATGCATTAATTTCTCTTCACCCATTTGAACAACTTGGAATGTAAACATAGCACCTTTCAAGTTGCTTAGCAAGTAAAATGTTACCCTCTATGGAATGCATTTGAAGTCTTTAAGAGGCCATTTCAATGTGGGTTATCTAGATAAGCTTTATATTTCCATTATTAAAAGTACATTAAGAAGCTGATAGAGGAAATGAAAGTCTAACAGGAACAAAAACATTTCAAAGAGAATTCTAAGCATCAATAGTACGGTATTTCAAGTCGGAGAAGCATTAAGAAGATATGAAGTCTAAAAGGCGCATTAAATTCTTTACCAACATAATGAAAATCTAAACAATTTTAGAACATCAGTGGTCCAATAATAAACATCAGTGGGAGAATTACAAAGTATTTGCCCATAGACAGAGAAGCTTGGGGAAACTCTTAATTTCTTTCCAATTTTTGATGTGTGGTGGATATAGATCTAAAAGGTCTTATATAGACCTACTCTTTTGATGGTAATAGCAATAGCTCTTAGACCTATATACTGCCTCACAGTGCTTTACAGCCCTCTCTAAGTGGTTAACAGATTTGGCATATTGCCCACCAACAAGCTGGGTCCTCATTTTACTAACCTTGGAAGGATGGAAGGCTGAGTCAACCTTGAGCCGGTCAGAATCAAACTCCTGGAGTGAGCAGTGAGTTAGTCTTCAATACTGCATTCTAACCACTGTGCCACCATGGCTCAATGTTAATTGTCCAGGCTCTGCATTTTTTAGTGATTCTTAAACTGATCCAATCCAATCCAATTTAGCCCAAGCTGATCCAACTACCCCTTTTCCTAGTCTTGAATAATTACCCAACCAGGGACCCAACCTCCCTGTCTCTCTGTTGTTCTTTACAAGTTATCTCAGCAGCAGCAGCCCCAACTCGATCCTTGACTCAAGCACAAGCAATTGCAAATTGTTTTATACTTCCAGGATATACTCTAACTACCATCTTGAAAGGCAATTACCCCCATTCTGGAACCACTGCTTTAGTATATGGCATTAAAATGAAAAAGAGAAGAAATGGGAGAAGATTATAAAGTCACGCACTGCGTCTATTTTTTATTTATTTATTTATTGCAAGATGGGCCTGATGTTGGCCTGATGTTTATTATAACGTTATGACTATGGCTCATTGAGCACGAGAGGAAAAGGAGAGTAAAGATTATTTTGATAATGGCCAAATGAATGAACAAATGCTTGAGTTCGATCAATTGCTCCTTGTTTATGTCTTACTTAGCAGGGTGGCCCATTACAATGAAGGCTGATGGTGTCCATCTTTCACTGTGATGATGGGAAGCAAAGCTGAATATGACTTCAAAATTTTTTGTATGTATGCTATAAGAATTAAAATGATTCTCTATATACATTTAATCATATTTCCTTTTATTTTAGCTCTGAAATATTTCAATCCATTTGTGTAAATGCTATTTGGCTTTGTAAACATATAATTCATTTAAACAGAAATTCCCAATATTAAAATCATTGCCACTGAAAAGCTGAAATAAAACAATTCAGTTCTCTGTTTTTTCTGGGTATAAATGAATAGTGGACTAATTTAATATCATAGTCTGACATCTGCCCATATTTACTGGATGGTATTCTTAAGGCTAAATAAGTGCATAAAAACACATTGACGTTGTTAGCCTTGCAAGGCAATTCAGATACGAAGCACACCCAGAAGTACTAATTTAATTTTATTATATGGTTACATTAATGGAATTTTGCAAGTCTGAAAGTACATCTCTCCTACCACACCTTTATAGACCAAGAAGCTAGCGAGTGTCCCTTCTGAGCCATTTGCATATCCCCCTTCCTTTCTCAAACTCAGCTACCACTTGTAGAATAGAATAGAATAGAATAGAATGGAATAGAATGGAATAGAATGGAATAGAATGGAATAGCTTTATTGTCACTTTGAATGTACACTAATCAGCATACATTAAAATGAAATTTCATTGAATACAGCTTTCAAAGCGTCACCGCCTCCAATATACACTACATAAGCATGTCAAAATAAATAAAGAAATACAAAATTATGCATATACCCACATATATTATATGACACAGAGAAATAACACCATCTAGTTCAGATGTATACATATACATGGAGAGATGTATACATGTGCATGATGAGTTTACCAGATGGATGGCATAGGGAACAAAGCTGTTACAGAATCCTCTAGTCCTGCTGGAAATACTTTGAAACCCCCTCCCAGAGGGGAACAACAGAAACATACCTCAAGATGGGTGTTTGGGATCTCTAACAATACTTTGAGCTCTAAGCACATAGCTTAGTCTGATCATTGTCAGGTCTGTGGCTCTAACTCCTGTCTCAGAAGGTTATTCCTGTATACCATTACAGCAGTCTAGTCGTATACATGTTCATTCAAAATAAATCCCATTACATCAGACTTGGTGATATTTTTAAAAGCCTTACACAATTGATGAGACATAAGTTAATATGATTACCTTAACTCTCGTGGATATTTATGTTTCTGGTCAAGACATAACTAAGACTAAATCCTGCTGTAGTAAATATAGCTGCAACTTTCAGATTATCCAGACAGAAAAACAAGTCCAAATTTTAACACAAGTGAAGATCCAGTTCTCCTTATAAATGCAACATTTGACGTTTCTATGCAATAATTTGAAGTAATCTGAACAGAATTACTTTGATAATGTATGTAATAGAAAATTAGGCAATTTCCTTGTTGGGGCACAGAACATGTAGCTACCCACATAAATGGTAGCATCATAACACAAATCTATTCTTATCTACTTATGTTCAGATGTGATACAAGTACATAGGTTGCAAGATTTGCATGATAATATCATGAAATATGTTCATTATGCTCCCCCTTTAACTCCTTGTAAATGCCTGTACCTCAGAGGTATATTTTAACGCATCATTTTGTTTGATTCTAACACAAGCAAGACAGTATATTTCTTAGATATTAGATCATATATTGAAAGAAATATGAAATATCATAGCATCTGGTAAAATGCAGACCATCTTCTTATATAAAGAATATAATGAATTAGCCACTTAGTCACCTCAAACTATGAGGTGGGCAGCATTGAAATGCAATTAATTAAAGATAAATAAATAATTTTGTATCAATATAATATTCAACTGGACTATAAAAATTTGTAGGAAGAGTTTATAACGTCTTTTAGATATGTTTACAAGGCCTTACTAGCTCCTGTTCTTGGAGTCAGATTCTGTTTAGCACATTATAAATTATTTTCCAATTCTCAATAAAAAAGGGAAATTTTCAGTGCTGTCATACATTGGAACTATTGTTAAATGAATGGTTGTAAATTGAGGACTATCTCTAGATACTGTAAAGAAGAGAGATCTAAAAGGAGATATGATGCCAATTTTCCAATACTTGCAAGACAGTCACAAAAAAGAAAGTGTGGCTTTATTCTCTATAATGCCTGAAGATAGGTAGAGGAGAATCAATTATATAGAAACAGATTCAAGCTCAAATTGAGGAGGAATTTCCTGACTGTGATTGCTATTAAGCAGTGGAAAGCTTGCTTCCTGATAGCAGGTTCTAGGGCAACCTGCTACAGTCAACTCACCATGGCCAACTTGCCACGGAACAACTCGCTGTGGAACAAGAGTTACACTAATAATCGAAGAAATGGTGGAATAGACTCATTAAAGAAAGGATACAAAAGGAGGGACAAACTATAATGTGAATGACAAAAATTAAAACAATTTTTAAGTTATTTTAAAGAATTAAATTGAATTGTTGAATTGTCCTGTGGCAAGTTGTCCTGCTGTGAGCTGGCCATGGTGAGTTGGCCATGGCAAGTTGCCCGTGGTGGGTTGGCTGTGGTCAATTGTCCCATTCCGCTGATGACATGGATGCTTTATCACTGAAAGTTTATAAAGGTTGATTAGCTCTTTCTTTGGGATGGTCAGAAGATTCCTGTCCTAGGCAGGGAGTTCCATTTCAACAGGTTCAAAGTCTTCTAATTGAGTTTAATTTCATTTTTTTACCTGTTTCTGTTGAAAATTTGCTAATTTTCCAATGTAAAATTGGATATGTATAGGAAAGATTTCCAATGTATAGGAAAAGAGAAAGGAAAAAAAAATTATCTGACTAATACTATTTCTATTCATTGGTTTGTGTTCTTATAGAAATCATGAAAAACTCCAGAAACAAAGGAAATAAATGTTGCTTTTATTTTCATTATACAAATTATGATATATCACATACCGACAAATATACATATTGAAAATAGCATTGATAAGAACATTAATTTTGATGCTTATTTTCCCCCTAAATCTTAACCCCATCCCCACCCCCACCCAATTTCAACACTGAATCCATTATTTTTCCATCTATGAGACTCATGTAAACATCAGCAGATTTTGCAAACCAGACGACAAACCATCTCCAAGTCCTTCTTAATAATGTATACAAGTGATTTTATTAATGTAAGATGGTCATATGCTAGTTAACACTTGTATGTATTGCATTCACACAATATTTACACAAAATTACAAACTTTCATTTAGAATGACTGTTGTCAGAATGCTGAATTTGAAGTTATTGTGCCTGTTTTGTCTTCCTCCATATATGTATGTTTCCTTTGATACAATAGCATCTTAAAATTTCAATCTTAAACAGACTAAATATTTATTGATTTATCTCTGGCTAAATATATTTAGGATTGTTTTGTAACCACATCATTTCTTTAAAATGTCCATTGGGGAAATTGTGAATTCAGTTATTTTAATATTAAATTTTACCCTTTAAAATGTTGAACTTCCTAAAACTAAGAATTTAGGCTTAGAACTTCTGTTGAATTAAATAAATGCCTTTCGTATAACTGTCTAACACTTATTCAGAACTTTTTATGAGTGTGTATTCTGTACATGCTTACCCTTGACATGATACTGGGTCAAAGTTAAATCAACACAATATATTTTAGTTTTCAAATTACCACATTTAAAGAGGCACAGCAGGGTGATGGCAATTATTATTTATGATTTTAAGGACAGGTAAATGCAGAAACAGAAGATCTGTTTAATTGAGTTCACCAAAGTGAATTGTTTAGTAAAGGTAGATATGAGTCCTTTGGCATATAATGGTATTAAATGATAATAAATAAATGTGGATGAAAGTTTGTATAAATTACACTTTTAGATAATAAATTTATTAAGTGTATAATAAAAAGACATTAAAAATAATAGAATTGTTAACGGTTCTTTTTAAACTGACTTCTCTTAACCCAAATAAATTAATCATTATTCTCTTTGGGAACTTGATGCTGTAGAATGACAGCTGTTAGCTTAGTCAATTCTAAATAATAGTGTTTTTTTTACTGTGAGAGTGGATGACAAGTTAAAAGTTTCATTCAGTGTTTCTAGGTTTCAGCAAGTTAGAGAAAACTTTAGTTATTGGTTGCATTATAAATAACAATCATTGTAATAATATTACACATGATGTTTCCCCCCCCCTTATGGGTATAATAATTCAAAAAATTATTAGCCTAACTGGAAAGCCCAGAATTCACTTATTCAGCTCTTTTAGTCAAGAAATAAGCATGACAAGAATTCCAGAAATATTCTTCACTGCAGTAAGGTGGAAGAGCAGACTCCTGAAAACCTGTCTCCATTTCTCTCTGCTTCATCTTATTTGGAACTCTAGATATGCAAGAGTCATTTTTGTAAGTGAAGAAAGGAAATAAACTTGTAATGACAACTATAAATATAAAAGCTTTATAATTTATAATATCAGTGTACTGGTGTACAGCACTGCTGATCTATCTAGAGAAATTAGGTATAAGATAATAAGTATTAAAGACAAGTGAAGAAAACAATATGTTGGAAATATCTAAAGTCTTAAAGAACAGAAGCAACAGTGTAAATAAATAGGTAACATTTGTACGTATATCCTAATCTTTATGCCTAACTGGAATGTAGAAGAAACCAAAAACTAAGCATGAAAGCATTAGATTGATCTACCACAATTGGTCTTAGGTTATTAGCTTTAGGAGATGATACCTTCTTGAACCATAGAATAACACAGTTGGAAGGGGTCGGTGATTTTCTGGTCCAATCCCCTGCTAGAACAGGAGACCCTATATCATTCTAGACAAATGGTTGTCCAATCTCTTCTTGCAAACCTCCAGTGATGCAGCACCTATGACTTCTGGGGGCAACTCATTCCACTGGTTAATTGTTCTCACTATCAGAAACTTCCTTCTTAATGCTAGGTTGGATCTTTGTTTAATAATACTCCATCCATTACTTCTTATGCTGCCCTAATATGCTTTGGAGAATAGGTTGCCCTCCCTCTTTTTGTGATAGTCGACAAGTATTGGAAGACTATCATGTTACCCTAGTCCTTCTCTTTACTAGACTAGACATACCTAGTTCCCACAACCGTTCATTGTGCAGTTTAGTTTCCAGACCCCTTAATCATTTTTGTTGCTCTTCTCTGAACTCTTTCTAGAGCCTCAACATTTTTTTAACTTTTAAGACCTTACTTTTCTTACCATTGAATTGCATTTTGTTGAATAGGTCCAGTGCTCAAGTCTATCAAGATCCTTTTGTAGCTTGAGTCTACCTTCTAAAGTGTTGGCTATTCCCCCCAGGTTGGTGTCATCTGCAAATTTGATGAGTTCCCCTTCTATCCCTTCATCTAAATCAATTATGAAGATGTTGAAGAGTACTGGGCCTAGGACAGAACCTTGTAGTACTCCACTGCATGCTTCCCTTTATTTAGATGTAGCTCTATTGAAGACTACACATGAAGTGTGGTGGCCAGCCAATTGCAAATCCATCTGGTGGTGATGCTGTCTATCCTACATTGTTCTATCTTACCAAGAAGTACACTGTGGTCTACTTTGTCAAATGCCTTACTGAAGTGAACTATTTCCCAGATCCACTAATTTAGTCACTTTGTCAAATAATGCAATTAGATTTATATGGCATGAACTATTTTTGACAAACTCATGTTGGCTTCTAGCTTTGTATATTTCTAGGTATTTACAGATCTGTTGCTTGATAATCTTTTTCCAGAATCTTCCTATGTATTGATGTCTGATGGATTGGCCTGTAGTTTCCTGAATCCTGGATTTATCTTAGACTGCTTTCAACCATTTATTACTTTTTTTTTTAAAGGATGGAATGACAGTATTCTTAAAACATACTATTTGCAAGATTTTTTAGATTAAAGTAAACAAAGTAAAAAACAAACAAACCACCCTTCAAAAGTTAAATGAGTTTAAATATCACCAGAGTTCATTGATTTATTTATTCGCTTAAAAATAACTAAAAATCATGTCAAACTACATCCATATTGAGATTAATACAAGAGATTTATTGAAAAATTATTATTCTGGATTTTCCAGCACTTGAGTCTTGCACTGCTTATATCAGATGTAAAAACTATATAAATGACAATATGCTGAAGACACAGATAATTAGAGAATGTAGGCCTAACAAAACTAAACAAATTATTTTGTCATGCTCTTTATCTTAGAACACATCTTAGATGTGTTCCACTAGATTGAGTTATCAATATGTAGCACACCATCCCTGATTAATGATCTTTTACATATGTGCCTTCTGCTTTTAATATTAACTGCATATATTTTTAGGCTTTTGCTTGGCACTGAACTTCCTTTACTTATTTATTTTATGTTGATAATTTATAATATACTTACTTTGATATACCACTACACGATATTTTTACCTAGCCAGCTGCGCTCATGAAAATGTCATTCAACTATGCACAATTAACTTTTACAAAATGTAACACAAAGACCTGAAGAAGTATGAAACAAATTTGAAAAATGTGCCTGCATTTTTTTATAAGTGGTCATTGAAAATCAATGTTTTCCATTACTTAGCATTGATGAAGTATTCAGTAATGTTTCTGCCTGATCTATAGAAAAATGCAGTCTTTTGTGATCTGGATGCATTGATTCTTCCTTGCCTCCACTGCCTTTTATCTGAAATACACAAATTCCTCAAGGTGAACAGTTCTACACAGTGGTAGAATGGATTTCATTCTGGAGACAAAGAATTTGACTCTGCTAAAAGTATGGCTGAATGATCATTGCAAGTGTGCGTGTACCAAGTCACCAATAGCTACATAAATCTTTGAAAAGTCTATAAACTCAGCATTATGGCTTCTTCAAACCTAAGGGCTTTAGAATTGTTAAAAACATTTCTTTTTTCTAGTAAGGTAAGAGAAAGAAGATAGTGGCGGGGAGAAGATTCATGCTTTTCAGTAAGGTTTTAATAAGAAGGGGAGGTAAGTTAAAACAATACAGTAGACAGTTCCCATAATTCCTTATCATATTATTAAGAAAATATGAAACCTAAAAGACCCAGCCAAATGCATTAATCCTGTATCAATATAATAAAAATCTAAACAAAAAAAAATTAGAGCATCAGTGGTCCAATAATACCCATTGACAGAGAAACTTGGGGAAACTCTTAATTTCTTTCCAATTTTTGATGTGTGGTGGATATGGATCTAGAATAGTCCCTTTTGATGGTAATAGCCATAGCACTTAAACTTATATATTGCTGCACAGTGCTTCACAGCCCTCTCTAAGCAGTTTGCAGAGTCAGCATATTGCTCCCAGAAATCTGGGTCTTCATTTTACCCACCTTGGAAGAATGGAAGGCTGAGCTAACCTTTAGTTAATTATAAATTACAGAACATAAAATCCCAACTTGGCTTTATTTATATGTGAAAAGTGGAAATGATTATCCACGGTTTGCTTGTTTAATAGGATGCATTGGTATGAACAGTACTTTAGACATAAGATGAGGAAAATAAGCCCACACCAATTTCCAGACTAAATGTAAGGCATGAAGAAAAAGAAAGCCAGAGGGTATTTCATTTGCTAATGTTTAAACTTAGGTTTGCAGAGTACTATTGATTACTGAGGGCAGGATTAAACTTTTCATTCATGCTCATCTCAATTACCATTTTTCTAAAACCCGAATGCTCAGCCACTTTCTAACCATCAGATAGGAAGAGTTGACAAATAACAGTCATTAAGCACAGGGATTTCAAGAGAACACAATTAGAGTTCCAGGAAATATTGGGTACTTTCAAAAGTGACTGATGGCATATATCTTCTAATATGAATCTGTGTGACAATGAACATTTTGTGATCAATTGTAAATGTGTGTGTCTGTGTGTGTGAGAGAGAGAAAATTTAGATGTTCACTTTGAAAGGAATCAACAGTTTCGCTTTTGTCATTGTTAAAAAAAAATGTAAGAAATACAACTGGTGTGTATAAGTGACTCATTGGCTTAAAGTTTTAAAAACTGAAATGCAATGCAAAAGCCAATTGCATGTCTAGTTTAAAGGAGAGGATAGTTTTATCCCCTAGAAAGAACATGTTTTGAAAATCAAACTTGGACAGAGAAATTCTTAATTCCTACTAAAGATTAAATTGTAGGATCCTTACCGAATAGCCTTCTCTAATCTCTCTGAAATTTTCTTAAGAATAATAAAAATGAAAAGAATAATAATAATTCTCCTAAAATATAGAGGAGGAATGTTAGGGTGGTGGAGCAGATAGGTTATTGGAGTAGAACTCTGAATATAACCTTAAAACTGTGATTAGGTATTTCAAGACCCTATGGGACTCAGTCATAGGCATCCAATAGAATCTATGATGTCATTCAAACTATGCAAATTACAGTAGTCCTCAAGTTATGACTGCAATTGAGCCCACAGCTACGGTCGTAAGTAATGACAGTTGTAAAGTAAGTAACCATGTGATCAGAACCAATTTTATAACTCTTTTGCATTGGTCATTAAGCGAATGTTGCAGCTGTTAAGTGAATGTCATTAAGTGAACACTGTGGTTGTTAAGTGAACAACATATTTGTTCAGTGACCCCATTGTTCACTTAACTGCTAGGGGGTTGTTTCTGCTGGAAACTGGAAACAAACACTGCTTTCCAGGAAACATGTCGTAAATCATGGTCACATGACTGCAAATGGCTGTAAATGATGCACTGTATATAGTTTGTATCATTTGCATGAGGATATGAGGTGCGTGATATCATTATTCCCTGCCCTTGTCAGGCCGATATCCATGACCTCGGCACACCAATCCTGCCTTATGTTCCTGTGGCTGTCCTTTCCATTCTATCTCTACCATGTTGACTGGGAACATCTTGTGGAAGATTGTAAGCTTGTGGCTGGAGGTGCTTGGAATCCACCCCACAATCAGAAACTATTATGACATTGATCTACCAACAGCAGGGTTTTACATTAGATGGGTGCTCAGCTTGGAGCTGATGGAGATGACAACTGCGGAGCAAGCCGATTTGATTATGTCTCAGGTCAGTTAGCTTCACAGGACTGTTACAAGGGCAAAATGAGAGATATGGCAGATGACTACGTCTGCTTCCTTGTCACCCTTGGAAGAAGAAAGTCTGTAATTTAAAAAAAAAAAGCAAAAGTCTGCTCACCTTCTGAATCATTGTAATGGTAGGCAGCAGGCAAGCGAAAGGGCAGCGAGGAGAAGAATTGAGCCTGTGAAGCACTGATCAATTTGCTAATATATATATATACTAGTCAATTTCATTGTGGAAGTGGGCTGAGTGTTTACGTTCAGAGGCCCATTGACTCATATCATAGCCGTCTTTAGGCTTAGCTAATTCTACTTTTCCCATACAAAATATTTCTGAGTCACAAAAAGAAATTGAGATGAATGATTTCCGCCAAAAGCCTGTGCAATTTCAATGAGTTGGTGACTAGCGATGAGCTGTCACCCACTCCCTGTTTATAATCTCTGAAAACATGTTTTTTAAAATTAAATGAAGCCAAATTTGTCTTAAATCGAGTTGATGTTAACCTAGGAAAGAGATTATTGATCCAAGGCTTAGAAACCTATTGCAACAAGAAATAAAATCTCCCAGGGCCTGGCAGGGTCCACCAACTCTTCCATCAGTTGGGTTTACAAATTACCATTTAAATTTCCCATAATAGCTTGGAGTTTAGACATGCAACTGATTTGAAGAGCTGTGTTTATATACCTTACATATTGTTGCTGTCATTCACTGTTAGCTAAGCCCATAGAGAATGAAATTAAATGAAGAACTAAGAAAAGCACTTTGGTCAAGATCTGTCTTCCTTCTCCCCTGAAAAAATGTCATAATAATCTAAATGCAAAGCTAAATTGCTAATAAAACAAGAATTCAAGGATGATAAGTAAATCGGTGATCATAGTTCCTGTAATATTTTTCTGTGAGAGATGTGTCTGAATCTGGAGGGAAAAGGATTGCCTGTCCTTTAACAACAACTGCAAAATTGTTTTTGAATGTAGCAAATTGCAGCTATTTTTCAACTTGCAAATTAAAGGATTACACTTTCCTGTAGCCTCATCAAATTATCCTCTCAATCCTCTCAAATTATTCCTCACTCATTTGGGATCCAAATAATATAACAGCAATTTTACATAAGTGGCTTGTAAGTTTTGGGAAGTAACTATTATTACAATTTATTTTAAAGATGTGATGTCAGGATTGGGCATATTTAAGAGGTGGCAAGCTCAAAGATTTGCAGAATTTGAAAAAGCATTTTTTTAAAAAATGACAACAGTTTAGAAAATGTCATGTAGAGTCAAGTCCATGCATATCTTGAGCTGCTTTGGGGTTGTCCAAGCATTATCCCTCGCTGCTGACATATCAAAATGTATTTCAGCTAATTAAGCCATTGATATTCACTTCTAATCACAACCAAACATCCTCCAATTCTTGCACACGCTTGCAGTTGGAAGACTAATTTAGCTAATATATACAGTAAATAAAAATAAAAAAAAACACTGGATGACAATGATTTTGCTTCCTGAACACTATGGGGTGTGCCTTGTAGATTTTTGGCTGCTAATCATGAAAATAACCTGTAATTAAACCTATTCTGTACCTATTCTGTTTTATATTCTGTTCTATTCTGTTTTTTACTCAATGGCAATGTACATCATTCAGTACCTGTTACACATGAAAGAAACATATGAAAACATGGAACTGGTGTTGAAGCTCATCTAATACACAAAGTACAACTGGAATATCTGTGAAGATTAAAAATAGTGGCTCTGGTGCTTGGAATGCAGCTTGGATATACCAAGTATTGTTGTTTCACATGCAAATGGGACAGGCATTCAAGAGAGTCACACAACATTAAAAAAACAGGCCACTCTGAAAGAATTTGGTTCCAGCATAGAAAAATGTGGCACGTGAAGCACTTGTTGGCCCAATAAAGATATTTTTACCTCTGCAAATCAAATGTATCATCGAGGACAGGCGATTCGAAGATCTGTTAGTGCATCAGAGAAAATCACCTGGAAGACATTCAAAGCTGTTGTTGACATATTTTTGGGCGGGTAACTACAGAGCACCAAACTGTATTCGGTTGGTTGATAAATGTCTTACAGCATATAAGGCCATGAAGTGCAACTGAAATCACTGAAGATTCATTTTCTGCATTCACACTTGGCCTTCTTTCCCAAATATCTTGATGCAGTCAGCGATGAACATGGTGAAAGTTTTCACCATTTTGTCCAATGGAAAATTGGTATCAGGGCAACTGGAATCCCTTCATTTCTGGCTGATTATTGTTAGACATTGCACCGAGACTCATCAGACACTGATGCAAACAAAACTCAGCAGCAAAACACGTTTGGCCCCGTTGAACTCATGCAGCATGTCAGCAACATTATACAATTAAATACATTATAGTCATTAAAAGTTAATTTTATATTTGTCACGATTCCTACATGATACAATCATTCTGAAATTATATCAGTTTGAAGGGATCTACCATAATCACTAAAAGTTTTTTAGGATGCAAAACCTTTTTAAAAAATAATTGTGGTCCATTGTAATAATTAGCACAAAAAAAATTAAGCCCTCTTGATTGAAAATCATGTACCATAATCTACCATGTTGCTCCAGAGTAGAGAAATAGTGTAGATGCTTTTCCATTTAGTCACTCTATTCCTTAAGAGAGAGTGAGAAAAAGTGGCCCAGAGTGGCCCAGATCGCCTCCATATCAAGGGAGGACTAGACTGTTGGTCTTCCCATTTTAAGTACATCACCTTCATCAGAACACCACGTTGGCTCTCTTTCTCTCTGTAGTTTTACACATTCATTTGTAACTATAGTAATTAATTGGAGTGTTTTGGGTTTGAAATATAATAGATCACATCAGATATATCTCCTGTCACTTACAACATGCCACAATTTGAGAACTGGGTTATTTATGGAAAATTTCCTTTCATGTGAGTAAGGAAACTTTTAAATAAAAAAAATAAATTAGAAAACTGGAGTGGGCTGATGGCATTATCTTGTTCCTAATACATCTATATGGATTGCTAGCAAATTGTTCAAATTCAAAGATAACCTGTCTGTGATAATTTGTTTGACAATTTCTGTTAATCATTTTTCTGTTCAACGTTTTTTCCAGTAAAAAATACCCTTATTCTTCTGCTCATATTCCATGAAGTGGGTTCTAAGTACTAAAGTAACGTGATATACTTAATTGAAGCAGCTATAATCTAAGAGAAGCTGAAATATTTTCCCTTTTTCAATTATGTGAATGGAAATTTCAAAGAGGATGTTACTTGTTAAGACTCCTGTGATTTAATCATTAGTAAGCATTAGGAATTAAGACTGCTGAATAAACATGAATGATAATTAATAGATTCTTTGTTGAATTCTCCTATGAAACCAGATGGTCTAATGATGCATGCAAACAGATCATTTATTTCATTTGGAAAATTGAATGTTGAATAAAGAATAAGATATTTGTAATTAAGAGCACACTTAAGAGCAAGCTAAAGCAAATGCAGACAAAAAAAAGGAAGGTGGATATGTTAAGGAAAAATTAAGCATATATAAGTAAGTCCAGGCATTTATCATGAAATGTTATTAGCAGAATTCAAAGATTGTTTTTCAGTTATGAATGAGAGTGTCACTGACTGCTAAAAATAAAAAAAAATATCAAATGCTCTTCTAGGTTTGTTTGTTTTTTAATGATAAAAACAAGTAATTGCCTATCCAAATGAAAACTATGATCAAGATAAACTTCACGCAATTAATCTTCCACATGCCACAGAAACCCACCCTCTTTTTAACCAATTTAATCTATTTTGCTATTTTCAAACATTTGTCCTTCATGCATTGATGTGAATACTTTTTAAGTGATTGTACTAACTCACAATATAAGGACCCATTCTACCTGATTTTGCGTAGTCATCCAATAATTCCTTTGAGCCTACTGTGTGCTATTCCCGCTTTGTGTTAACTTGCATGTGTGTGTGCCTCTGTGTGTATGTGGATACGTTTGTAAGAGAGGGGGAATAAGAGGTAAAATATTAGAGGTATTTGTACATAAATAAATTCAGAGGATTTGCATAGATGTACGCAATCCTGCAAAGGGCATTATGGCTCTGAGTCTACCCACAGCTGGCCTGGACCTCTGACAGAGTATTCTCAAGTTCCCTCACCTCTGCTTTTTCTGTGGTTATTGGTTATTCTTCCACAGTGCAGCAAATGTTTAAATTATCCAAATAAATTGGAGCAGCTTTATCTCTCTTTCAAAAAGATGCGGTCCTGCCATTAATTTATTTGAACTGACAATAGTAAACCTCTGATTTAACAGCTCCATAAAATGTGCATATGCATTTCAGTCACGGATGAATTAGACAGTAGGTAAGTCTAAAATCTCCGCTTGAGTATTTTAAAAAGACAGGCTTATTATTGGGAGAAAGACAACAGTTTTACACTTTATTCTCTCAAGCACAGAATAAAGGAGATTGTAAAATAAATACCTTAGAGACTTTGCTTACAGCTTTATGGAAAAAGTGCTAGTAGTAACGCTTGACTACTAAGAAGCAATGGCCTTCTGAAAAAATGTTGCTGCGATTTGAGAGGGAACAAAGGAAAGATTTGTTCAGTCTCAATTTCCTAGTTCATCCAACTCATAAATATACTAACAAAACAAAAGTCCATTTTTCAGAAATGTGCATAATAGAAAAAACTATGAAGATTAGCACTATAGAAAAAAAAATCACTTGCGCTTATGTGAGTGAAAATATGTATGAAAATAATTTGTCTTGGCCGAAGAGGTTAATAAAACCTTAGTTGAAAATGTAGTTGAGTCTGTCCATTTGTTGTGAGGCTAGTTGTCATGTCTTCTAACAGGTAGTTTCTGTTTGTGGATGTGGCCTGCTTGTCTTTTGCCTGCCTGCCCTACATTGTGTCTGCTACAAGTCCATGCACTGTATGTTGTAGATGACTCCTGTTTTTTTCGTCCTGGACTACTGGGTCTTTTGGTTTGCTTAAAATGTTTTGGAGGGCTTTAGTTGGTTTGTGTGCTATGGAGATGACAGGTGGTTGGAAGATATAATGTGGAGCCATTTCAATCAGGTTTTAGGACAGAATGTGGTATGGAGGTAATGTAGACTTTTTGCAGGTTTGGGACAGGGGTGATGCACCCATGCTTGTGTTCTTTGATCTTTCAGAGGCTTTGAGTACGAACAACGACTGTCTGACTGAAGGGGTTGCGAGTGGGAAGTATCATACTTTTCTTCCTTCCTCTATGGTCAATTACTGTGGCTGCCGATAGGGGAGGAATGGAGGTGTTCATGGTTCCTCATTTATGAGGTGCCTCAGGGTTCAACACTCCTGCCCTTCCTGTTTAACATGTAATTGAGATTGCTGAGCAAAGTAACCAGTCAGTTCAGGGTTCCATATCATCAATATGCAGGTGATATGCAGTTCTACATCTCAACCCAATCAAAGTGGTGCTATAAATGTTCTGATTCCAGTATCTGGATGTTATTTGGACCTGGTTGTAGGTAGGAAGAGATTCAAACTTGATTCTTCCAAGGCTAAACAACTGTATGGGCTCCCTGGATTTTGGATTCCCCCTCCACACTTTTGGTCTTGCATGGTATTTCTTCATTTGAAGCTAATGCACAACTTTGAAAAATTCATGTGTAGAACAGGAGACCCTTCACATAGTTATTCGCTCTACATAGGATCAGCTCCACTAGTTAGACCAGACCAAGAAATCAGAAGACTAAATTAGTTTTATTGAGATTAGCTATAATAACAGAATCTTGCAAATCGGCTTGTGCTGAATATTCTCCTTCATCTTATACTTCAGCAAATTAGGGAAGTAGCTTTCTGAGCTGGTTCCAAATATTGCCTGTTATATATTTAAAATGATTTTCATCCCTAATTGCTCTAACAACAGATCTTGCATATCTCTATCAAGGTCATATTTTTTAATCTCTGCAGGATGGCCCAAAGCTATAGCTAGTTCAAAATGCAGTGACATGGGTGACAATGGGGGAACCTTGATGCACCCCATGTGTCATCAAGCTGCATTGGTTTCCAGTTTGCTTCTGGGTGCAATTCTAATGCTGGTTATCATCAGTTAAGCTCTCTTTGGCCTAGGGCCTAGTTATTTGAGGGTTTATCGTTAGTAGTTTCTGCATGTCCAATAATACCTGGCAGAGAGGATAACACTCTAGATCCTTTCTAACAAACAATGTCACCTAATGGAACCGCAGAAGTTTACCTTCTCTGTCAGAGCATGTGTCCTCTGGAACAACATTCTCTGGAGGTTTGCATGGTTCCTTCTCTACAAGATTTTTACAAGTCTTTGAAAACATAGTTGTGCTTCTAAGTCTGTAGACTTGATTGATATTTTCTAGTGCAATATGTATTTTGTTCTGATGCACATGTATTTTTCTTTTCAATTTTTTAAAAAAAATATTTATTTTAATTAAGCAATCTGCTCTGAGTCATTTGGGAATCAGGTGGTTTTCTGAGTCTAAATAAATAAATAGGCCATCCACATTTTTGGAGTTCACATTTGATAACCCTATGGAATGTGAGTCCACATATTTGTAAAAACGCATATGCATACACCCGTGGGGATAAATAAATCATGAATTAATCATTGCAGTAGTGGATATCCAATTTTCTTTTTCTTGGTTGATGGAAGAGAAGTCGAATCTCTTAGCTAGTAAAAAATCAAGAAACGTCTGGCCAAACTTTGGCACTTTCTTCTCCAGAAGCTACAGCTGGTTTAAACTGCAGTGTCTCAAGTTGTAATGGTCACTTCTAATAGTGCCCACCTGTCATCACTGTTATGTGAACAGTGAACTGCATTGGTTGTCAGCTGACTTCTTTGTGCAATTCAAGGTGCTCATGGTAACTAATAGGTTTAATATCATCAAACAACATTTACCCTTCCCAGGTCCTTGGGAAGTACTCAATAGGTGGATAGAAATGCCATATCCAGTTTAAACATCTGACTGTCCTTGTGACCAACTAGAATAATAAAAATAAACCAACAGTGGTGATTCAGTAGTACTATGCCATTTAGAAAATCTGTGCATTCACAAGACTTCCATTTGTCAGTTACAAAAAGCCACAGTGCTTGGATCCCCACATATACTACGTCAGTGCATTATGACCTTCTAATTTTTGAGAAGAATGCAGCCAAAGAACTTGGCACTGTGATCTCACATTATTGTATATGTAATAATTCACTTAGTGAAGACTGTTTGAGACTGTGGTTGAGGCATAGGGTTATTTAGCTTAGTCGACATAGGGCATCAGTTTCCTTGGCCACAGTAAGCTGTTAAACATCTACATAGCATTTTGGACTGAGCAATCTTCATGATTCCATTCTTACATGCTAACAGCCATTAGCAGAGATGTTGGCTCTGTAATGCAGATGCATTTGACAGCATTGTTGTTACAAGCCTAATCTTGGGAGTTCAAATTAGCACAGTAGTGAAACTGCAAAATAATGCAGTGTAACACAGAAGCAGGAAATCTGATGCTAAACTTCTACATGATTTGGCCTCTCAGAGGCTTAAGTGCTCCTTCTAACGTTAGCATTAAAGCCCTTGGATGCTAGTGCTTTTCCTTTGTTTGTAACCACTGGCAATTGCCATAGCCACTTAGGAAAGTGAATGAATCCTTTTCTCCGTGTTGTAGTAGACAATGGGGATGAATCATCTTATTAAATGTATAGGTTATCATTCTTGGAATGTGCGTCATGTCAGAAGGTTTATTACACTGAATGAGACTCATCTCCTTGGGGAATTCCGGAGGTGGAACCGAGTGAATGAGTGCATTCTTACAGAAGCAAGAAGGATGCTTTTCTTATAAACTAAAAGAATGGTGATTCTTCAGTCTGCTTCCTTTTCTATCTTGGAACAAGAATAATATGTTAAAATTCATGAAGATATATTATTAAAAGTCTCTTATTTTTCATTAGGTTTGAACACGCAAATACTATGTAGCATAGCTTGTAGCATAGTGTGATAAAGGTAAAGATTCCCTTAAGTCAAGTTTGATACCTGTGTGATGCAGCCAAGCATTTTCTTGGCAACAATACAGAAGTGCCTTCTTTGAGCATGTTTTCAGTTTCTCTATCTAGCCCATAGCCCTGGGATTCCTACGTATGACTTAATCAAGACCTAAGCTGCTTAGCTTATGAGTCCAAAGAAAACTGGCCAAGTACAGATAACTCATATATTACTCTACATATAGTAAACTGTGCTACAGTCTTTCACCCTATCCTCCCACCACCCATTCCCTGATTTCCCCAAACTCCAGAGATGGTTCTATATCAAGCTAAAAGGGAATACACTAGAAATTTCATTACATTTATTTTAAACTGTGGGTGTTTCTGGCCAGTTGGGATGTTTGGGTCCACCTGATTAATTTATATAACATGAAATATAAAAAGACTAAATCTGAACAAATATGACTTTTTAGTTCTTCAGTTTATTTTAATCTGCAATTCAGTTGCCACCTCATCCTCCTGTCTCTGTCTCTGTCTCTCTTTCTCTCTCTCTCTCTCCATCTACCAATCTACCCATCTATCCATATTTTACCGTCAAACTCCCTGAAAGGGCCATATCCTACACACACACTGCATCATTCTTGCCCTGATAGGTGTATGGCTAAACACCACAAAGCTCCTATTTTCATAAGTGCCATATGAATCAAGCTCTGATAACGTTTATTTTCTTTGATAAATAATGAGAACAAGGTTCTTTATAAATAAATATTCTGAAGAGTATTTTCTCTAATGACTGAAAAATGTATTGATCTTTGAATATACACTGCAGGTATCTGATTCCTACACCTGTATAAATTTCTGAAGAAAAGGCTGTAGCATCTGGTGCATTTTAAGGGGCTTAAGAACCATTTATACTGTACAGATTAAGAAAGTATTGTTGAAATGGAAGTGACATTACCTTAAAATATTGCTAAGGCTTATTACAAAGATCCTTCTTATATTACAAATATGCAATAGATGTGGGCAGTTTGTCTTTCAAAGAGATTTTAAAAAGAGTTGTTGCTTGTCTTTTTTCTTTTTTTAAAAACCAAATTGGACTTTCAATAATCACCCCACAATAATTCAAATAATTTCTGATATGAGTTAACAATTTATTATCTTTGAATAGTTTGTTACAGCATGGAGACATGATACTTTATATGGTAGTTAAGACAAGTGCTGAAAATATTTGATTGCCTTGTTTTGATTGTTTTATTTATTCATGGATAAGCTGAGAATTTTCGGTGCCAACAGACTCCCCAAAAATTGGCTTTGGCATATTCACAGATGGGTTTATCTGCAGGTACTGTACATAAGGTAATACTTTTTAAAATTACTTGTATATCCAGCATATACTCGCAAATAAGCTTATCTGTAGCTAAGACAATTCTCACATTTTTAATCAATGTACCATAAAAAATGTCCCACCCCATTTCCACTAATTGTAGAAATTGAAACATATGGAGATATTGAGGGCTTGGCTTATCAGCAGGTAGTGCATTTTTCATGGTATCTTGATAAAAAAATTGAGCGTCAATTTATCCATGAGAAAAGATAGTCTTTCACTTACATCAGTTCATTTAGTGACTGTTCGAAGTTACAATGGCACCGAGAAAAGTGATTTATGACCATTTTTAGGCCACCGTGGCATCCCCATGGTCACATGATCAAAATTCAGACACTTGGCAACTGACTCATATTTATGATGGCTGCAGTTTCCTGGGGTCACATGATCACCTTTTGTTACCTTCTGACAAGCAAAGTCAATGGGGAAGCCGCTTAACAACCGTTTTATTAAGTTAACAATTGCAGTGGATTCATTGTGGTGAGAAAGTTCGTAAAATGGGGCAAAACTCACCTCACGACTGTCTCACTTAGCAACAGAAATTTGAGGTTCAATTGTGGTCATCAGTTGAGGATTACCTTTACATACAGTATAATAATTTCTAAAGCAGAGTACATTCTTCCTTATTCACACTAGTTCTGTTTTTTTGCTTTTAATCCTTTTGAAATCTATCTGTTCACTGAAAATAATCATCATGGCAAAGGGTTCAAAGTAATAGTTTGAGACATTCAAAGCCCCTGTCTTAAAGCACTAGGGCAGCCCCATCCTGAGGGAAGGTGAGAGTGCTACTTTGAGGGCCTTCCTGGGTCAGCCCCCTGCGTCTCTGCATGTAGAGATCTTTTCTTTTGCCAGTAGCCCAGGCAGAATGACTGTCTCTGTGAGCAAGTGGACTGTAGCACTTTAATGAAAACCATGCTGCACTTTCCAAAGGAGTCAGCTGCCTCAGTGCTGTGAGGAAATACGTTTCACTCAATTTGATGTAATTTGCAAAGCAGCTCTCTAAACGCTTTTTTTCTCCTCTCTTTTCTGAAGTCTTTTGCATGAGTCATATTTACTTCAAGTTACATTATTTCCCTCACATCTACCACTTAGTGCCACCATTCACAAGGATTCCGTTATTGGCTTATTTTTTTTACCCTAGCTCTCATTCTTTGGGGGAAATCTTTTGAAGGATTTTATAACACTGACGATGAAGATATTGAAGTGGTGAACAGCTTCTGCCTTTGGGGATTAACCATCAACAATAAAGGAACAGTCAAGCAATCAAGAAATATTGCACACATTAGCACGTAGTAAAGTAGCAATGAAGGCTTTGGAAAAGATATCCAAATGTTGGGATGTGTCTATGCCTACAAAGATCAAAAACATACAAACAATGGTTTTCCCTGTGACTCTCTAGGGAAGTAAAATTTGAAAAAATAGGATAGCAAGACTAGTGACCCTTCTGAATTTTGGTGTGAGAGAATACTCCTGAGAATATGGATTTTCGAGGTAGGCATCAAGCTGCTAGTCATCTTTTATGTTCACCACAAATGCTACTACTTACCTTCCCAGATTCTATTTTAAGAACTGTCCATTTGTGGCAATTACAAAAAAAACCCATACAACATAGTTCCCTATCTCCATTGCTTGCATCTTTCTCTGATCCCCATTGTGGACAAGATGGATCTTTACAAATGCATCATGTATCAGAGGTGAAATCTAGCCGGTTCGCACCGTTTCAGGCGAACTGGTAGGGAAAATTTTGATTGGTTTGGAGAACCAGCAAATATCACTTCTGGCCGGCCCCGGCCCTACCTGCCCGCTCATTGCGCGCCCCTCCCCCTACTCACCGCGCCCCACCTACTGCTCGCCCAATCACTCTTCATCTCACCTCCCCACCCTAGCATAGGCTTAGCAGCCTATATAAGTTTACCAAGCAATAGTCACCACAGTTTCTCTGCCTGCCTTCCCACGAGGATGTGCCTATGCCCTAACTGCTCCTGATCTGCCTGCCTGCCTGCCTGCTTGGGTAAGTAAGCCACTGCCGCTGCTTGCTTCCCTTCACACCGGTGCTGCATTCCTGTGCGACCTAGCTAGCTGCACCACCCCCCACAGTCCCCGGAGCTTGCCTGCCTCTTGCTTCCCTTCCCACCGGCGCTGCGTCCCTGCACGGCCTGGCTAGCTGCGCCCCCCCCCCGGTCCCTGGAGCTTCCCTTCCCTGCCTTCTGCATTGTCTTCCTTCCTTCCCTACTCCATTCCGCACATGGCCCCGCCATCTTTACCTGCCTTCTTTGCAAGGAAGGGAAGCAGCTTCTTCCCTTCTCTTTGTGAGCAGAAGAGTTTTCCCCACCCACCACCGCCCGGATGCCCTCACTTTCCCCAAATTCCCCAAGCATTTCTTTGCCTACCTTATTTCCAGCTCCATTGCATTTCTTTCTCC
>JANHFL010005851.1:33080-61582 GCA_032468155.1 Oxyrhabdium leporinum
AGCAGAATGTAGTCAATATCTAGCAGCCATTTGGTATAGTGCTTAAGGCATCAGGCTAGAAACAGGGAGACTGTGAGTTCTAATCCTGCCTTGGACACAAGCCAACTGGATGATCTTGGGACAGTCACTTTCACACAGCCCAAGGAAGGCGGCAACGGCAAACCACTTCTGGAAAACTTTGCCAAGAAAACTGCAGGGGCTTATCCAGGCATTTGCTGAGAGATAAACACTGACTTGAAAGTACACACATACTCACAACCTCTTCTTTTTCCTCCTTCTTTTCGTAGTTGTTAATGTCCTTATCTTCATATGGCAATATCAGGGGATTGAACCAGACATAATTTTTCTATCACTAATGTGGATTGTAGACGCTTAAAAATTATTTGGAAGAAACGCTTCCCACACGGCATGAGCATAGCACCTATCTGTCCTCAGTTAAAATACCTCAACTTTTTCCAGTTTCACATGGAAGATGTGTAAATCTGAAAGAAAATGCCACAGCTTTAAAGAATCCATTTTATTCAATTAGCATGCCTCTTCAAATAGCAGCACTTTTTTTTCAAGGTGATACCGAAATCTGAAAAAAGTTGGGCTGTTTTAACAAATAACAGAGAGGTGCTATTGTATGTTCGCAGATAGGCACATTTAATAGATGTCTCCAAATCTGTGCAGTAATATAGAAAATATTTCTCATATTCACACACACTTATCTTCTTTAATGTCAGATAATCTTCATGGGAACACCCCATTCTACCACTGTCCTGGGAATTCACATGATTCCGATCAGTTAAAAAGCAGATATATGCATTAGCATCTAAAACTTCTTAACCTATTCTGTTGATACAGTTCTGTAAGTCCATTAAGTAATGGTCAAAATAATCTCTGCAAATCCCTGTTCAAAAGTTCTGTGGTTCTTGGTTAAGACAACGTTCTCTGACCTCTGTCAGTATCTAGAGAACGCTCCCCCACCCACCCCCGTCCCCAAGGGAGCAAAGTAATCCCTTAGCTAACATTGCTGAAGTTAGATTTACCCAGAAAACATAAAGATTTTTTGCTCTTCATCTGTGAAGTCATAGAATATAATTATGTGCAGGGAAATTAGATGAAATTTAGATAAACAAACTGAGTGACTAGCCCAAGGTCGTTTGCCTTCTCATAAGTCTGATCATATGGCTTTGCTTAGGATATATTAGCTAAAGCTAGTCATAAAGCTGTTGTAATATGGAGACCTTTCCAAAGCCTGCTTCGTAACGCAACTTAATTTAAAAAGTAACCATGGTGATACAATTTTAGAAAGCATATTGGAGGAGAAAAGGCCTTTATAATTAAGAGAGTAGCCTGATTACTTTTCACGTTCGTTTCATCACTGTCTATTTTTGAAGAGTTTTTGCTTTCTAACTTAGTAAAATGAGCTTTGTAAACAAGTGAGACTGTGGTGTGAGCCTATTGTCATCTGGAAATAAATCCCAGTGAATTAATTGAGACTACCTTCTAAATAAGCACTCAGAAAATCAAGTTCTTTACAACGTGTTCCAATTTTTGTTTCTTGGGAAGTGAATTCCATTGGGAAATGTTGGATTTACTTTTGTAAATTTTTTGCTTTAGGTAAGAAATATACATTTTAGTCTAAATTCATGAAAAAATTACAATGATATAAAAATAAATAGCAAGTTGGTTTTTTGGTGATATTGAACATTCATAACAAGCAGAGACAAAATCAATATCAGTGATTGATTAAAATTATCTTAAGATGATCCAAATTTCTAAAGTTAACAGATCAGAAACATTTGCACAATTAGTGAAATAAATTTTGTTAAAAGTTCATTCTCTTAATCTACCAGGTAACTTATTCTGATAACTCTTCCAACACCTTTCTTTTCAACCTCTGGTGACCTGTAATTTATTTAGTGCTTTTATGCATATAAATTCTGCAGACAAAACAATATAACCATCTTATTACTCCTGAATACTACTATCACCTATCTGTGAAGGTATGTTTTTATGATACTTCAACAAGATGTGCATCTGATTTGCCTCTAATTAAGTCTGGATTTAATAGTTTCCTAAAGAGTACAATTTAATTGAGATGTCAACAGTTGTCACCTCTTTAAATTAAGAGTAATTCGCTTTTATAGCAGTGTATAAAGATATCAGCTGGGAAAGACCAGGCCATCAATGGTGCTATTTTCCTCCCCTTTATCTATTGATATAGCCCTAATTTGACACTTCTGTGCTGAACAAGCTTGTAAAGAGAGTTGTCAACCCTGTAAATTGCTTACATTTAGATTAGCCTTACGACTCACTGAAAGAACCAATAAAATGACAAATTAACTGATGCCGCTGTAAACATTCAAGTATATGAAGTTAACTTCCATGTTGACTTGTGTCAATACAGACCCATTAATAGTTTCTTCTCAAAATAAATATTGTATTTGAGAAGAATGTTGCATCTTCAACACTGCAAGTATATAAGTTCTGGAGACTACCTATCTCTAAACTAATCCCTATAAACTGTAGAGTTTTTACCAGTCTCTCCAAACCTAGCATCCTCCAAGTGTGCACTACAGCCCCTTTGGCCATTCTGATTGCCAAGTGTGAGACTCATAGCCCAACATATCTTGGGCCTACCAGAAGGAGGAGGATTGATCCAAGAAATGAAAGAGAAATTAAATGCCTTCTGATGCTTCAGCTTCTTTCCCTTAGAGCCATGTTTACAGTATTCCAACTGAGTTCAAGGATCTTGAGAAGTCAATTTTTCCTTTCAAGCAAGGTAGGAAGTGATATCCTGTGAAGCAGGATTGAGACAGTCCTGAAGATTGAGACAGTCCTGAAGTAATAAGCTATGTCTTACAATACAGTTTGTAGTACAAACTGAGTTGATCAGAATATGCTTCTTCATAACTATGTAGAGATTGATGCCAAGTGTGAGTAAACTGGAATGAATGATGTTTTGAATCTTTATTATTTACATCCAGACAACCTGGATCCTGTCCAAGAGATATTGTTCAAGACCTTGTTTTCCCTTCTTGTACTCATCATCTTTACACCAGGACCCGGATAGGTCACCCTCTCAAACAGAGCAGAAGGCGCAATCTGTTTCTAACTGAAAGGCCATGTTTGCCCTTTAAATGGACAGTCATGCAGGGAATAATTTCTCCCTTCTATCACATTAAAATTATATCTTGGAACCACTTTTGGTAATCCTAGGAGCTGCAACTCAAGTCTTTGAGGGTCCACATAAAATCCTGAGGCTCCAGAATGGAATACATAAATAATGTCTCTAAAATAAAAGACAGTTCAGTGACATTCAGCCATACTGTAATTAACTGCTCTAATTGTCAAGAAGGCAAGCCACATAGGATGCAAAAGGAAGTGACGTTTTTAAAACTATGGATTGTTTGGTCTATCCGGAAAATAATCTTGATTTGAGCTTTTCTGCTGCTTCCTTTCTTCTCTTTTTTTCCATTGAGCGTAATCTAGCTACCACACTACTAAAATTCTCCTGTTTGTTTGTAACCTTTAACTTGGTGAAATTGTGTGTTATAGAGCAACTATTTTTGAACCAAGGTACTTCAAATGGGCTATCTTACAGAATGTGTACAAAATCCAGGACCCATGACTTCTATGGAATTGAATTTTGGTAAATTTTATAAATATTTTATGACGTAAAAATATCATAAAGGATTGTATGACATAATACAAAATGTCATAAAATAATTCCTGTAGTCAGCTCCTGTTATTTGACTATGCATAGGCTATTTCTCATCTCTGAATTATCTCTCTAAATTTTTAAGAACTTTTCCAGTGAAGGCACTTCTTTAGAAGTTCTGCCACTGCTGAAGGCTTTGGGGGATCTGATAAGGAAATATCTCTGAAATGGTGATCTACTGGGTCACAGGTTATTTAGAGAGCCACCAAATGGAGAGCGTAGAAAATCCGCAAATTCAGAAATACATAGGTAACTCTTAGCATTAACTGATGATTTTACTATTTTGAATGAGCAATATCCGAACATATAATGGACTCAAATACAAATCCATATTTTGGATGGGGACCTAAATGGGAAACTATGTACCTCTGCCAAGTTCCCCATGGATTTTACTCAATAGTTATATTATAGCATTTCACAAGTTCAAAAACAACATTTATTTCATGATGGTGGTGGAAGAGGAGCAGTCATTTTGCCCCATAAGCAATCATTTTGTTTTCTGTATGCATCTGCTGTAAAAAAACAATGCAGTTCAAAACAGTTCCAAAAATCTTAAAATCTGTTTCTGACATATCACTTGAAAACTGCAAATCTGTAGATTTCCTGTCCACTTGAAAGAAAGAAAGAAAGAAAGAAAGACCTCCATTTTTATCTCCATATATCCAAAATATTACTCTCTTTCTGATTTAATACAGGGAACTTTAATTATTTTCAGATCTTGTCCTTTAGGTTGAAAGCATCCATGGTGAATTCTACAGACATACAGCAATACTGCCCTCTTTTGGTGAGAGAGAATATGTGCACCAAAAGCTAGTCAAGCAATATTTTACATTAAAATAATGAATAAGTGAATCGATTTATCCTGTTTGTATCAACACAGAAATAAATTCATTGAGTTCAACTTTACTTACCTTTAATAAGTATGCATAGAACCTAAGCCTAAATCACTTGCATCTAGTTCTTTATTGATGTTAAATTAATTAAAATATAGTTACATGTTTTATTCTTCCATAGTTTTTCTTTTTTGAAGCTAAAATTAAAATTCCCTTTTCATAAAAGAAACTAAAATAATTTTCTGTACATAAAAAATATAATTAAGTAAATAAGGTTGAAGAGATATTGAGAGGGGGTACATCCAGAGCTCGGTGGGTACCTGTGGCCTCAAAGGAGACCTCTCTGCTATAAAGTGTTCAGATCTGGATTAATCTATGGAAAGAGCTCATAAAGCATCTTTTTTGGAGGAACCCTCACAAAATTAAATTTGTATCTAAATTTTCTATTTCTCTGAAATTAATTCACAACAAACAGCATTCATTTTCTTCAAGAATCATTACACATAGCTTTCAATTTGCAACCACAACTGAGCCCAAAATTTATGTTGCTAAGCGAGACAGTTAAGCGAGTTTTGCTCCATTTTACAACCTTTCTTGTTTAGCAGTTGTTAAGTGAATCATTGCAGCTGTTAAGTTAGTAACAGGGCTTCCCCATTGACTTTGCTCGTCAGAAGGTCTCAAAAGGGGATCACGTAACCCTAGGACATTGCGCCCGTCATAAATATGAGTCGGTTTACAAGCATCTGAATTTTGATCACGTGACCAGAGGGATGCTGCAATGGTTGTAAATGTAAAAAATGGTCAAAAGTCCCTTTTTTCAGCGCGATTGTAACTTTGAATGGTCACGAAAAAAGGCTGTAAGTTGAGGACTCCTTTGTGTGAAACTTTAATTCTGGCACAACCTGTATTTCACAAAATGGAGAGCTTCTTCATTATTCTAAGTTTCGTGCAAACATTCCCTGTAGCAGCCAACTTGCCTCTCAGCATTTTCATTCTTTCCTCATCACATATGATTTTTCACCATGATAAAAACCAATCAATAGCTGGAGGATGGGGCAGCAATAGCAATAGCACTTAGACGTCTATACCACTTCAGTGCCTTACAGCCCTCTCTTAAGCGGTTTACAGAGTCAGCCTATTGCTGCCAACGACCTTTTACTGACCTCGGAAGGATGGAAGGCTGAGTTAACCTTGAGCCTGGTAAGATTCGAACTGCAGGCAGCCGGCAGGCAGCAGAAGTAGCCTGCAGTACTGCATTTTAACCACTGGGCCACCACGGCTCCTAGCAAAGAGAGGCCAAAACCAAACAAAAAGTATGGTGGTATGCATTGAGAGGAAGTTAAACCGGCTTCTGTGAAGGCAGCAGACCAGCTCTTTCTGAAGAGCAGAAAATAAGATTTCCGAGGTTTATTATTCCTTTTTTATAGATAGTATTAGCTTTGTCTGTGAATCATGATTCAAGTGTCTCTGTCTCTTGCGCCTTAAAACGAAACTTTTAAAAAATAGCCCCACTTGATTGTCATCTTTTTCTTTTTTATAAAAAAAAGATTATTTGGGGTCAGGTCCCAAAAAATAAAATAAAATTAGCAGGCTGCGTGTGTTTCTCTTCTTCCCAATGGAACGCATGAAGGGTTTTACAATCTCTCCTCCCTTCTGTACCCCCCTCCCCACTTCCCAGAGGGAAAGCACCATGGCACCCTTTTGATAGCAGTATGTGTAAGGGGTACCAGGGCAGAGGGAGGGGCAGGCATAACTGTGTACACTGACTCGAAAAAGGGGGAAAAAAACAGTTTCAAATAAAGATACACAACCATATTAAAAAAAAAGTATGGTGGTAAAAGTGGTAAAATACTATAATGCCTTTTCCTTTTAAGAAGTGGAAACTCTTAGGAGCCAAGAGCTGAAACAAGATAAAGTTCCCATCCAGAGGAAACCCTTTGTCCCAACATTCTGGCATTCTGTTCAGTTTCAATCCTAGCTTTTAAAGATGATACAAGACGAGCAAATTTAACTCTTTTAATAATGAGTGAATATGTGGCTAGTTAATACTGACAGGTACAAGGCCAAATGTTTACTGCTTTAAAATTAGAGATTGGGACGAAGGTGGCGGCAGTGGTGGCAGCAGTGGCGGCGAGCTCCAGGACGGCAGCAGCAGTCCCCCCCCCCTTGAGGCAGCTCTTCAGCTGAACACAGCGGGTCTCCCTCCACCGCCGCCAGCATTGGCCTTACCTTCTAGAGCTTCCACGCGCCTCTGCTGGCCTGAATACTGTGCCCTTCAGATTTCAACAGGGCCAGCATGTGGCTGTCTGCAAAGATAAGGCTGATGGTGGGCAGCCCTCGGGGGAGACACCACGCTGAGGCCAAGACTGCTGCTCTGCTGTGATGCGTGCATGCAGCACTGGGACATCTGCCCACCTCCTGGAGCACTGCCGCCGCCCAGGCAGGAGACAGGCACAGGCCTACGGGCTGGCTGAAGGGCGAGGTGATGTGACTGACCAGGATACGTAGGCTGCCGCAGAGCCACCACCCGGACAGGAGGCGGGTGCAGGCCTACAGTGCCAGCTGCAGGGCAAGGCCATGGCGATCAGATGGGGGTAGGCTGCATGGTGAGGCGGGGCTTGCTGCATGGTGAGGCGATCAGATGGGAGTAGACCGTGGGCAGCAGCCGGGCAGGTGCAGGTCGACCACCCTTCCCAGCCCCACTTCCCTGAGCGGGCACCTGGCTGTACTTACCTGTTCTGCTGCTGGAGCAGTCGGGAGCAGCCCGAGGTGGGTATTTGGGAGGAGGCCAAGATGAGCTGAGGGCTGCCATGTAAGATGCCGCAGCAAAGGCAGGCAAGCAGGCTGGGCCACATGGCCACATGGTTGAGGCAAGGGAGCCAAAGAGCAGCTGCAGCTATGCTGTGGTGTGACTCTAAGGCACCAGGCAAGGCGCGTGAGGCCAATAAGTAGGGGGTGGGGCAGGCGCAGGCGAGGCAGGGCAGGGCCAGCCAGAATTTTTAATACCGGTTCACCCAAACCTGTGAGAACCGGCTGAATCCCACCACTGGATGTTAATTTAGATTCTCACAGGGATAGAAGGAAAGTTTACAGATATGGTTGGGGTGGGATTCTGGAAAAAAGAACTGAAACAGAAAATTGGGAAATGGCTGGTAATTAAAATAAACACCAATGTCTGTTGAAGCTGAGATGTTAAAATACTGTGTGGATGAGTAAATCAGAATCAGACTGGGCTGTATATATGCACTACTAAAGATAATTATTGGACCCAATCTGAAGGAGCACGTGAAAAACCAGAATAGTCAAGGGACAATGATAGACACAGAAGACAGACAGATCCAATCAGAAATAGCCCAAGTGACAAGTTAGCAGCAAGTTAGATAGCCATCACTTAGGTAGTTTGAAAGGAGGCTCTCCTAGGATCTGTTTTCCCCACTCCAGCACATTTTACAAAGACTGGTAGTGTTTTTTCTCCAGCAGCTGGTGATGTTGGGTGGGAGGGAAACACAACCAGAGGAGTCCACAATCTGTTGCCTTAAGCTGCCCTGCACTAAAGCACTGAAACACTTGTAAACCTTGCTGCTAAGAGTTCTTTTCAATCAATCGAAGGACAGAGAAAGGCGTACTGTAGAGCCCTCAAGAACATCCATTTAGCTGATATATGACCTATGGTACTGTATATATTCACCACTAGAGGTTGCCATAGATCTCTTCCTAGTAGAACAACCTCCATAGCACTTAGCATGCTGTACAGCTGACTGCTTTCTCTCTGCGGAAAGATTTCCAGTCTGCTGTGCAATCAGGCTGACAATGGAATAAACTTGCTCAAGCAAGATCTCAGATAACACATCACAAACATCCAACACACGGACGCAACATTATTCAATGCATCTCATTTCCCTGTTCACTATGGACCTACAAATGAATGATAGAAAATTCAGAAAAAAAGGAAGACATTATTATGCATGTAAATACAGCTGCTCTCGGTACATGAGAAGAAAAATCTATATAGAGGCCAGCAAGTGGAGTGAGAAAGATGGGGGCTCAGTTACCCAACATTGCAGATTCCATGATCCTTAATCTGAAGCATTTGCTATAGTATATCAGGTGGCAACCCTTCCCCCCAAGCAACCTCCCCCCCACAAGCCTCCGGAGTGTTGCAGTCATACCAATAATACTAGCAATACTAGCACTGATGATGTTACCTAGTCTGGGTAATGAAACGTCCGCAAGAAAACAACCAAGCTCAGAGAGCACCAAGGATCCCTCTGTTGCAGTTGTCTCTATTCTCATGAAATGACTGCCATAGTGGTTGTGGACCCTTATAAAATAGTCACACTCCCAAAGAAGTGAGCACGTAGACCTTGTTTACTGCTTCAAAGAAATGGTGCCTCAGTGCACAGAAACAGCAGATTTGACCGTTGATTTGAGCACAATCTTCCTGTCTCTTTGACTGTGGCATCTAAAGCAATCAATTGCTACTTGCAATACTACACTTTCGCTGTGCCGGGCACTAAAAGGCTAAGCCAAGAGAAGGAAAGGGGCTTCAGAAAGGTGAAAGGAGAAAATACATGAATCAGAAGGACAGAAGGAATGCTGGAATGGTGAACCTGGAAGAAAGGGGGAAGGTTGAATGTACAGGGCCAGGGGAGGGTAAAGGACATTTTGCACAGGATCATTCTAAAACAACAAGCGAGAAGGAAAAGAGAGGAAGAGCTAGTGGGAGCAAACATTTTTATACTTAACGATGATTCCCAAAGTGATTAAATGCTACGTGTCTGGGTTACAACAAAGTTGCACCAGCAAAAGAGGTCAGGACAACCTTGGTAGGTTATCCTGTATTACTCTCAGATTTTCTACTGTTATAAGAGCAGGACCACAGCTGCATCGCCTATATCAAAAGACCACTGCAAAGGAATTCAATGTGAAACGTTATGCCAAGTCCCTAATTGGATGCTGAAATGTGTCTCCTGAGAAACACCATTATATTTCATCCCAGCCTTAGCCAGGAGACAGATGGTATACTTGTACTTCTTCTAGGTCATCAGGAAATGCTTGCTGAGCTTCAGAATTTATGCCCAGTTACAACTGACTTTTCCTGAGATTCTTGCTGCCAAATTGTGCAAGGCTTGGTGACCAAAGGGAGATTTGGCCTAATGCACACATCTGAACAGGAACCATCTGAGGTTTGCAGTCACTAGTTGCTGCCAATTCTACGAGCAATGGCCACATCAGAGTTATTGCAGAAAGCAAGCAATAAAACATTACTCTCAAGACATATTGCCAATAACTGGCATTGGATTCTGCAAGGCAGACAGACATTTCTAATATATCTTCTTCTCCAGGGACATGAGAATGTGCCTGTAGTGATTAAGAAGTTAAATGTGCTGTTTAATAAGAATATCAAAAAAGCTGGGAAGGGGTTGCCAATAAATTCCAAAGCATGGGAGCAGCTACACTCTGAAGAAACCTAATCAATCACAGTTCTAAAAACAGGTCTTGTAACAGGTGAGCGTTTGCCATCCATGCAGTCATTCGTGGCTGACTGCAGGGAGCAGAAAGAAGGAAGGCAAGTGATGTCAGATGCATTACAAGATTGTTGTACTTGTGATATTTGGGCAGTGACATCCTAACGACCTTGACATAGTTATGGCTTGTTCCAGATTCTTACATGTCTTAATCTAAGGGCAAGAAAGTTTATAGAATTCTTTTCTGAATCCCTTCTTTGACACTGACAATTAAAGGAAGCACGGGAGTATTGAGGAAAGGATTATTTTATTATAATATTGTATCATTGTTACATGTTCGTATGATGGTTACTTCAGCATCGATAGAGGGATAGCATCAAGATCATGAAAAGTGATAGCACTTCTCTGTACTGCACTTGTGAGGCCATACTTGAAATACTGCATCTAGTTCTCATCACTACAATACAAAAAAGATGCTGAGACCCTTTGTTGCAGATAAGAGCAAGAAGGATGATAAGGGATCTGAAGGCTAAATTATATGACAAAGGGAGTTGGATTAGAAGACCTTCAAAGTTCATTCCATCCTATGATTCTATGTGAGGAATGGCAGCCCAAAAGGGTCTTTCTATGTCCTTATGCAGTTGTTTGGAAACTTTTCTAAGGAAGAGGTCTTCAATAACCCTTGGAGTTGGAGCAGATGACCTCTGCTCTGTACATGGCCTACAGCCTTTTAAGGGTGGCAATCCTTGTAGATTTTATGAAGATAAAGGTACCCTTTATGAAGATAAAGGTACCTTAACTTTAAGACCTCCGCTTTAATCCTTTAAAAAATCCAGGTAATAGTTCTTGGAGTGTAAGGTGAAAGGACAATTAATGTGTGCATCAATTTCTAATTGGGGCATCCATCTGATTTCATTCTTGATACCAAAATTATCCTCACCCACACAAGATAATATAAATCAGAAGTAGACAACGTTTCTACTGTTCCGGCTGCAAGAACATGACATTGAAATGATGTCACAACATTGAAATGAGCCAACTTTTTTCTCTCCTTTTAACATGAAATAGATAGTTTTAAGTTAATAGAGGCTTTATAGAAATATTGTTGTTCTATAAAAATATTAATCAAGAAGCTTGCTGCCAAATTACAGTGGTATGATATTGGAGGGAAGGATTTAAGGATAGCAAAAACAGGGAGGGGCTTCATGTAGCCCCACAGCTAAGCTATTTCTATTACTGTACAAATCAAAGTTGTGGGAATTCATTAGAATTCCTGTACAGACAGTCTTTGACTTACAGCCATTCATTTAGTGACCATTCAAATTTAAAATGGCACTGAAAAAAAGTGATGTACAACTGGCTGGTGCGCTCTCTCTCTCTCTCTCTCTCTCTCTCTCTCTCTCTCTCTCTCTCTCTCACACACACACACACACACACAAACACACACACACACACACACACATTTTTACTTTATTATTTTGCTTTATGAAATTGGTAATCTCAGATCTCAAACATGTGTTGACTGCAGCTATCTCACCATATTCTTATAGTAGTTTTCCCACTTCTGGTATTGCTGTTACAAAAAAAATGAATGTCGCAATTTTGCCTGACTAGAACATTAGCTGCACCTTGGCTTTGGGTCATCAGCACGAGCCTGGAGCTAAATTGTTCAGTCTCCTTAGCCAATGTCCTAAAACATCCCTGATGCTTCCCCTTTGCTGCAGGGTTCTTGTCCGCCTCCCTCTGTCCAAGTCACCTGCTGGAAGGAAACTTGCACTAATCTAGGGAGTGTAACCAAAAAAAAAAGTAAGAAAAGGAGACACCTGCAATGCATGTGAAAAAGGGACAGGGTTTCCATCACCCTCTTTGGAAGAGACAATATAATAAAATGAGACACTGGGGTATAGAAAAGCCACGAGGAGTAGCCTAGAGATGAGAGCTGCCAGTAGTTACGCAACCAGATGTGAAATCATGATGCAACCTGACCTGTCACTTTTCATCTAAAATGTTGTGATTGGAAGGGGTTTTTTTTTCCCTTATTAGCTGATATGTATGAGAGTTGGAAAATAGCAAAGCCAGAGAAATTGCGTCTGTTTTGATTTCCTGGACACACAGAAGAACAACGGGGACATTTGGAAGTGAATAAAACAGGCAATTAAAGAAATACATTTCTTACAAATATATTATTCTTATTGTTATATGCTGTCTCGGACTCTTCAGGTTGTATTCTCCTGTAATAGCTTTATGGAATCAATAGACGGTTTTGGAATGTGAAAAGATTGGGAGAAGTGATTGAGCTCCAAATGCTAGGATTTAATTTTCAAAGAGCAGGAAAAGGTTTTTGCCAAATGGCAAACCGAGAGGAGAAAATTGCCAGGTTATAACAGGAAGCTGTAGTGAGAAGCTGTTAAACAGACCTGCTTGTTTCCTGAAGATGCTAAGAGGAATGAAGACTTGACTCCTCTTTGCCTGGCAGGATAGGAAGTCAGAATTACATCAGACCAATGTTGGATGTCCAAGAGAACATCCTGGTTCTTGTGGCATCCTACTGCTTATTTATTCAGCAATTGTGACAAGAATCTTTCAGTCTCTTGAGACATCATATCCTATTCTCACAAGCATCCTGAATCAGCACATCACAAACTCTCTGTTTCTCTCTCTCTCAGCCTCCTCATCTGGATAGAACAAATATTAGAAGCAGGCAATTATTGTTCAAATATCCCCATTGTCTCTGCTTATCTTCAACATAACATTTAAGAATAGAAAAGGGAACCTGGACATGAATGGCCACTGAAGTTGAGGGAGTTCGCAGAGATGGCTGAATTTGACCATTTTGATCAAAGAAAAGAACATAAGTATTATTTGTTGCTATGTGGAGACGGCTTCTGGACTTTGTGCTTGAGGTGGAAAAAAATGAAACTTTGGTATTGGGTTTTCCTGATTAGATTTCTTGTTATAGAAATTCCTAGTTTATATTACTATGGAAAAGTAACAAGTTGAGGTTCAGTGTTAGTGCTTTACTCTACTGCAACAGAGGGAGTCGGAAGTCAACACTTTTTTAAAAAAATTCTCTCTTCCCCCCACCTCACTTTTCTTTCCCCTTCTCCACCCTCCTATATGCTTTCACATTTTTGTATTTTATTCTGTAATCAAATAAAATATTTAAAGACTAAAGAATTGAATGGGACCCAACAGCAAAATTTTGAAGAAGCATTACATGCCACGGCTGCACCATCTGGAGTTTCTGGAGTTTCCCAACAGGCGTCCTATTTTTACTCCTTTGGGAGGAAAAGGCAGCATGGAGAACCCAAGCCACAACCTGGATTGTTGTGGAAATACTGGAGCCATCCACGGACAGGATTCTTTCAACCAGATCCTGCTCTGGCATTTCCCAGATCTCTTTCTCAAGGCATGTATTCCAAATTTTCTTAGACAACAAAGGGCTTGAATAAGAACAGCGAAAAGTTGTCTCCTGAAACTTCCCTGTGACAGAATGATGTGAATTAAAATCATAATATTGTGTCCTTTTCTTTGACTGAGTTGAGAAGGATAATAAAAGATGGTTATGGTGGAGATTAACCAGCTGGTAAAACAATTTCACACTGATATCTGACAAAGCTGTAGCAATCCATACTTTTTCCGTAAACATGACTTTTTTCTCATCAATTTTATCTATTAGCGCAGCTAGTGTTAACATGGCCTGAGAATCCAACTGACAAACAACACTTTTTGCTTTAGTGTCCCTAAAATATTGAAGGATGTCCTTTCCGCTCCATGTTATAACAACCAGGGGTAAGCTTATTGAGATGAGAAGTGAAACATTTTCATGCAGAAAGTCCAGTTGCCTTTTGGAAAAAATCTTTACTGGCTGATGAAAGTGGTTCGCAGGAGAACCAGAAAACCAGAGAAGAAGAACTATCATTTTCCCTGAAGTGTGTGGCACAGTCATCGCAAGACATTCATTAGTGTTTCAATAATAAGAACAATAATTTTAAATATCATAGTCTCCCTTTTTAATGTAAGTTGTTCTGGAGTCAGAAAATAAATAACAGAAACAATAAAACGGTGTTTCTTAACACATATACATTTGTTTGATTGTTACCTCAACTTACTGACTATGGAGTTGAAAGTCCAGGGTTATTTTTAACAAATCAATCCAAATAACCTTACTGCAGTCAATATCCAGCAGAGGATTTTTTAAAAAATTATGGTTGTGATGATAGAAGCACAATACAAGTTTTTTTGTTGAATCCAGCTCCTATTTGTTTCCATTATATTCAGCTGACATACACATAAATCAAATTGACAAAGGGATAGAATTGAGGTCACCTGAAGAGATAATACCACTTCATAAGGCCTTGGTAAGAGTAAGGCCACACTTGGAATACGGCATCTAGTTTTGGTCGCCACGATGTATCAAAGATGTGGAGACTCTAGAAAGAGCGCAGAGAAGAGCAACAAAGATGATTTGGAGATTGGAAGCTAAAACATATGAAGAACAGTTGCAGGAATTGGCCATGTCTAGTTTAATGGGGGGAGGGGAAGACTATGGCTGATGTGATAACAGTGTTAGCAATATCTAAGGGGCTGCCACAAAAAAGAGAGGTTCAGTCCATTCTCCAAAGCACCAGAAGGCAGGACAAGAAGCCATGGATGGAAACTAATCAAGGAGAGAAGCAGCCTAGAATTAAGGAGAAATTTCATCACAGTTTGAACAATTAATCACTGGAACAACTTGCCTCCAGAAGCTGTGTGTGCTCCAATACTGAAGATTTTTAAGAAGATATTGGACAGCCATTTGTCTGAAATGGGATAGCATAAACAGATGACTTCCAAGATCCCTTCCAACCCTTTTATTCTGTTAAAGCAAAAATGGGAAAGGAAGCTTAAATATCCCATAGCCCTCAGTCCTCTACTGGTCCTTTGCAAATATTTTTTTAAACTTATTTTTATTACAGTAATTATATACTGTTTGTAGGGCACTCAACATGGCGGACCATAACAGAAAAAAAAAGTTAAAGCTGAAACTGAAACTAACTTAAACACTTTAGCATCCCCATGGTCACATTAATCAAAATTCAGATGCTGGGCAACTGACAGTTGGGGTCATGTGATCATCTTTTGTGACCTTCTGACAAGCAAAGTCAATGGGGAAGCTGGATTCACTTAACAACTGTGTTACTAACTTAATGATTGCAGTGATTCACTTAACAAATTGGCAAGAAATGTCATAAAATGGGTCAAAACTCACTTAATAACTGTCTTGCTTAGCAACAGAAATTTTGGGCTCAATTTGGGATTGTAAGTCAAGCGCTACCTGTAAAGCAATATTTAAATCAGTAAAACCAAGCCAGGCTCCAAGAAAAGCTGCTTTCATTTATGTGCATTATCTAATGCTGTCCCAAAGGTGCTTTTTCAGGAGACAACTGGACTTTTTTGTTCTTTCTTTGAAGATGTTTTGCTCCTCATCCAAGACGCTTCTTCAGCTCTGGATGAGAAGCAAAACACCTCCAAAAAAAACCCCCAAGGAAGTCCAGTTGCCTCCTGAAAAAGCATCTTTGGGACAACCATGACCTGGATGACTGAGAATATATACAGACTATTATCTAATGCTAATTGTCTGTCTAATGCTTCAATCCTCGGGATTTTAGGACTGAGTGTCAGGGATTGTACAGTAGATGGGGTTCTCAGCTGAATTATTCTCAGCTTCAGAAGGTTTATGCTTCCTGCTGCTGAATGCAACACTATCAAATTTGAAAATCTGCTCCTTGGAAAGTCCCCAAAGGAAGTGTAGCAGGGTGAACTGATTCACGCATGCTTCCTGCCCTGAACACTGAGGAAAGTTAAAAGTAAATATGACTTCTGCAATGGTAAAGCCCCAGGAGGAATTTTTTTGCTTGGTTTAAACAACTGCAGCCCATTGTGTAGAAACATCACAACACTCCAAGAGTGCTTTCCCTGTAAATCTCAATGCACACTTATGCCATTGTACAGGTAGGAATAGCCGTGCAAACTTCAACAAGTAAACTTTCGCAAAGCACGTTCATCTATTCACCTGTCTTCTGCCACACTTGCAGTGCTGATCTAATGTCTGAGGTATGTATTTGCAATCAACTTATAAATATTTAGTTGCATGTGGTGGTGGTTGTAGATTATGTTACTAATCGAAAATGATTTGGAAATAAGAGTGCAATTCTACAGGGAAGGACTACAATGTTTTGTATTTTTGAGTTTAGCAGAAAAGATAGGTGGTACAAAAAAGCATGTAAGACCTGCATAAGGTTAGAACATCTAGCTAGAATTATTATTTTTGTTCTCTCACAGTATTTAAACACATTGAAGCTAATGGAGGTTTGAACTGAGGGAAATTGCAGAACCCATGAAAGGAGCCTTGTGCTATAAAAGCTAACCATCTTGATGGCTATATATAGCCTTCAGATTCAGAGGGAGTCTACCGAGAAGAGTGCTGTGCACTCTCTTTTTCTCTCTCCCTCCTTCGCTTCTTCTCTTTCTCTCCCCACTTTCCTTTTTTTTTGCCCTCAACCTTCCTGAATCAATTTGGAAGGCCACCGTATACCTTAGACTAGAATTGACCTGCAGGGTTCTTGTACCTTCTTATTTAATAAGACAGGAGTTGACAGCCTGATGCTTTAGTCACATACAGATAATCCTCAGACTCAGAATCAGAGAATCAGAATCAGAATTAGAGCTGGAAGGGACCTTGGAGGTCTTCTAGTCAGAGGTGGGCTGCTCTTGCTGTTTGCAAGAGGTTCGCTGGTCGTGCATGTGCACTCGTGCACACGCTCACTTCACTCGCACGCGCCTCGTTGGGGCTCGCGCAAGTGAAGCAGAAGGCAACTGATGGAAGAAAGCAGATCGGGTGAGTGCAGCAGGGACTCACTGGAGCAGCTGGGGCAGCTGAAAAGTGAGTTATTTAACAATAACTTACGACAAGGGTGGGTGGGCAGGCCCAGCCAGAGCTCAGAGCAAGAGGTTCCCCCGAACCTCTGCGTCCATGCTGCAGCCCACCCCTGCTTCTAGTCAGTCCCCTGCTCAGATCCTTGATTTACAACAGTTCGTTTAGTGAGCAAATGAAGTTATAAGATTAAAAACGGTAACTTACGCCTGTTCTTCACACTTAGGACCATTGCAGCACCCACGCCCCATGGTCATGTGATCAATATTCAAACACTTAGCAACTGACTCATATTTGTGACGGTTGCAGTGCCCCGGGGTCATGTGATCCCCTTTCGAGACCTTCTGACAAGCAAAGTCAACGGGGAGGCCCCATTCACTTAACAACCATGTTACTAACTTAACAACTGCAGCGATTCACTCAATAACTGTGGCAAGAAAGGTCGTAAAATGGAGCAAAAGCCACTTAATAAATGTCTCCCTTAGCAACAAAAATTTGGGCTCAGTTGTGGTTTTAAGTTGAGGGCTACCTGTATTTATAATACCCAGAGACCCAGTAAGTTTAAAGTAACGGCAAAAGTTTACTGGTAACAATATAGATTTGCTTTTCTTTACTTGCACAGGAGCATGGATTTGTGAGTTAAAATAGGTCCAGAAGTCTGCCTATTCTTTGTCTTTGGATCCAGACTTGGCAGCTTCTGCCTCTGTGACTAGTGCCTGGCAGCCTAATGAAGAAGGCTGTGGGTAAGTCGATTGTCAAGACTGGCAGCTGCTGGTGGGATTTTAGTGGGGAGGGGGCGGTTAGACAGGAATTCTGCCTTTTATTCGACTTTGCCTTTTACCTCCTTGCTGGCAGCTTCACCCTAATCTCGCATATTCTCTGGGTTCTGGGTTCCTTCCATTAAACAGCGCCATCTAGTGTGATCCAGGAGGTATGCCTTCTGTGTTTTAGTGCCTGCCTTACGGAACAGCCTGGGATTTGCAGTGGGAGGTTCAGCAGTTGCCATAGAGAGCCAAGAACAGTGTTTCTCAACCTTGGCAGCTTAAAGATATGTGGAGTTCAACATAGTTGGCTAGGGGATTCTGGGAGTTGAAGTCCACTAGCCAAGAGGGTTATCTGCTGAATGAACTGATTGGTGGAACAGTCTGTTGTTTTTTAGAGATCAGCAAGGACTTTGGCTAGAAGTGCTGGAAACTCAGAAGTTGAAAAGTCAGTTGCCAGCGAGAGTGGCTTTGAGTTGTCCCTAGTCACCTGTGTGATGTTACTGGCCCCGTTTATCTATTGTTTGAAATATTATTACTAAAAATAGAATTTATTCGATTATTTTCATATAATAAATATTTGGAGATCAATGAACAATCTGAAACTATATGAAGAAGTCAATGTGCTGAAGAGTTCGGGGAATAGACAGCATATTACATCTTTTTTACACACACACACACACACACACACACACAATGACACTTTCTTCTAACCATTTTTAACTATTATTGGTCTCTTTTGCTTAAAGGAGACTTCAGAAAGACATGACATTTCTACTTGTCAGGTGCTTCCTAGTGTAGTCATACCTCACCAAGGGTCTGACTCAGAAATTATAGAAAACTTTATAAACATAAAGGGGAAGCACACCTGCCAAGTTGGGCCCTAATCCTGTTTAAGGATTGACCAGGTCTTACAAGATAAATTGAATCCTTTTGGTTCAGCTGTAAATCAGGGGATGTTGAAACAACAAGCTTGCTCTGGACATCCATCTACTGGGACAGCCAGAAACTTGCTGGATAACAACTTCAATCTGCTTCGTGCCTGGACGCAAGAATAAGAATGAATTTACTAATAAATGCTAGGTTCCTTTTTTAAAAAAATGAGTGAGGTTCGGCTCAGTGTGTAGGGTAATTAAGGAAAGGCGTAAACATGCAGAGAGAGAAATTGGCTGGATATCTGTTGTGCAGGCAAGATAAGAAATAGCTGTGGTGATTTAGGGACATGCCAGGAAAAGGAAAAGAAACACACCAATATGAGCCGCCTTCTTCTGAAAAGGCAGGATTAGATATTTGGGGGGAATATTGAAGCATCTACAAATTTGCAAAAGTTATGCTATGTCTGTAAAGAAGCCTGAGAAACCTCTGAAAAAGCTAAAACTTGAGGAGAATCTCACTAAATTGAACCAGTGAGCTGGAACCAATGAGAAAGCAAACTTAGAAATAGACAAGAAGCCTCATCAAGAGTATAAAAATGTTGGGACGTGTTTTTTTTAAAATTATGATTGTGATGATAGACGTGCGCTACAAAAAGTTTTGTTGGAATACAGCTCCTATTTGTTTCCATTATATTCAGCTGACATACACATAAATCAAATTGACAGAGGGATAGAATTGAGGTCACCGGAAGAGTTAATACCACTTCATAATGCCTTGGTAAGAGTAAGGCCACACTTGGAATACGGCATCTAGTTTTGGTCGCCACGATGTATAAAAGATGTGAAGACTCTAGAAAGAGTGCAGAGAAGAACAACAAAGATGATTTGGGGATTGGAAGGTAAAACATATGAAGAACAGTTGCAGGAATTGGCCATGTCTAGTTTAATGGGGGGAGGGGAAGACTATGGCTGATGTGATAACAGTGTTAGCAATATCTAAGGGGCTGCCACAAAAAAGAGAGGTTCAGTCCATTCTCCAAAGCACCAGAAGGCAGGACAAGAAGCCATGGATGGAAACTAATCAAGGAGAGAAGCAGCCTAGAATTAAGGAGAAATTTCATCACAGTTTGAACAATTAATCACTGGAACAACTTGCCTCCAGAAGCTGTGTGTGCTCCAATACTGAAGATTTTTAAGAAGATATTGGACAGATATTGAAATGGGATAGGGTTCCTGAGGGTTGAAGTCCATTAGCCAAGTCAGCCATTCTGCTGAATGAACTGGTTGGTGGAACAGACTGTAGTTTTAGAGATCAGCAAGGACTTTGGCTAGAAGGGCTGGAAACTCAGAAGTTGAAAAAAAGAGGGTTTTTTTCCCTTCGTTCAGCATCTCTCATCACCCTTGCATTTTCATTTGATTCTCTCAATCTTTTTATATAAACCACCAACTCCATCATGTGGTGAATTGACTGCATTCCTTTGCCATCTGAACGTGTGCCTAACCATGTCTTCAAAAGTTATGTTTTTGAGCCAGTCCCCACCCGTCACATTCTAAGGCACGGGTGTCAAACTCACGGTGTCGTGTTGCCATCACATGACGTATTGTGATTTTTTTTTCCTTCGCAGAGCTGTGGTGTACGTGGCCTGTGTGTGATGGATCCGGCCCGTGGGCCACCAGTTTGACACTCCTATTCTAGGGTCTCCCAATCACTTTTTTTAATACACTTTTACCTTGTGCCCACCAATCTACTTATACTTTCTAACAAAATATTTTTCTCTCCTACTTCAGGTTAATTCAGGATGTCATAAAATGTCCCCTCAAAATCTTCCATCATCTTTCTTTCTTTGGGAGGTAAAATGCAATTATCAACAACCTAGGAATTTCTATATATATACTGTATACTTCCTGAAATATCTCTCAGACTTTTCATACATGACTAAACCTATACGTTCACTTCCCTGAACATATTAAGGAACTCCATAAGATTATTAAGGAGAAACTTCCCAATAGTGAGGACAATTAACCAATCGAACAGCTTGCCTTCAGCAGTTGTGGGTGCTTTATCACTGGAGGTTTTTAAGAAAAGACTGGACAGTCACTTGTGTAAAATGGTATAGGGTCTCCTACTTGAGCAGGGGGCTGGACTAGAAGACCTTCAAGGCCCCTTCCAGCGCTATTGTGATTGATTGACTTTAAGATTAATTACATTCTTGCTCCACTCTCTTTTTGGGGCCTTCCTTTCAGGTCAAGTCTTGATTCCTAATAATTGCCTGGAAGAGCTCCTGTAGTTCTTAGTACAGATAAGTTATTCACAATTTTAATGTTGAATCATTTTTACTAACAGTTTCACTGTTTCAGCTTGTGATCATGAATTGCTTGAGAAGAGGTAAAAGGGTACCTTGAGGAAGGAAGGATATTTAGGATGAAGCTTCTGTTTGTCCTGAATATTTAGAAGGTTACTGTAGATGACCAGATTGAACCCGAGGGTGGGATTAAACATGTCATTAGTCTCAAGTTTCTTCATGCCCACAAGAGATCTAAGTCCAGCCCATCTTGAATTCTGCTTTGACTGTTAGTTCAGTTTTTTGTAGAGAGCATTAGCATACAATAAACCTATATTTATTTAATCTGCCTAGCCCTAGATTCCTGATTTCCTGCACTTGACTGTTACTTTGTACCTCTGTTTTAGCCCCACCTATAGCTCAGAGTTATGACTGTGGAAAATTTAATGGGTGTGTACATCTATATCTATACAGGTAGTCCTTGACTTATGACCACAATGGAGCCCAAAATTTATGTTGTTAAGTGAGTTATGTTTGTTAAATGAGTTTTGCCCTATTTTATGCCCTTTCTTGCCACAGTTGTTAAGTGAATCATTGTAGTAGATAAGTTAGAAAACCCATTGTTAAGTGAATCTGGTTTCCCCGTTGACTTTGCTTGTCAGAAGGGCACAAAAAGTGATCACTGAACTTTGGGACACAGCAAAGCCAAAGGTCATAAATATGAACCGGTTACCAAGCATCTGAATTTTGATCACATGATTATGGGGATGCTGTAATGATCATAACTGAAAAATGGTCATAAGTCACTTTTTTAATGCCGTTGTAACTTTGAAAGGTCACTAAATGAACTGTTGTAAGTTGAGGTCTATCTATCTATCTATCTATCTATCTATCTATCTATCTATCTATCTATCTATCTATCTATCTATCTATCTATCTATCGTCTTTCATTCAACCAATAAGCAGCTAAATAAATGTATAAATAAGCAGCTAAAATATATATATATTTTAAAAAAATAAATAAAATATTGTTTTCTTCCTTTAAAAAAACAATTCCAGATAAACAGCATGCTAAATGTTCATCCTGAACTGTGAGCATTGATCTACAATCAGTATGAAGGACTATCCTTTGAAATCGAAGGCCTGAAATCTCAGACAAAAATACTATATTTTGATATGGATTAATCAATGAGCCCTAAACAATCAAGCCTTAAAAAAGAATATTTTTTAAAGTGCATTCAAATAATTTGGAGCTATTTCAGAGTGGGAAGACCATGGCCAATTTTTTTTCTTTATCATATTCCATTTTGAAGTGGAATATGTTACTGTCACAGACACATCGGCTGAATATTGACAGCTTAAACAAGGTGAAGAACAAATGGGAGAAGTTAGGATTGGATGAGGGGATGGGAGGATGTTTCGAAGAAGTAATGAAAAACTTTCCAAATGAGCCTTCATGGGTAATGAAAAATGCTCAGATGGTTCTCAAGGGAGATGACGGGGAAAGGCTCTCTTTTGCTTCAGGAAAAAAAGAATGGAAAATTAATGTTTCTGCTGGAGACTACAAGTACCGTGTAAAAGCCCCATCAAAATCTGCATATTTGGCACGATTACGCTCTCGGCAGCAACCCCTTAGCGTTGGATATTTAGAAAAGGTGGAAAAAGATTTGAAGACATTTGGCCCATTGACTCTGGCTGAGGAGAGTTGCTTCAGGATGGTACACCAGAGGCTCTCCCAGAAATTGCCTCAAATACAAAATAATGCCCAGATAAAATTCATCTTTGACATGGATGGAGAAAATGTGGAATATGTATTCATCTCAGGGAACGGAGATTACAAAATGAAGGTTACTCATTCCCATGGACAACCTCAATACCGTGAATTACATGTAAGTTCAGGCAACAAACTAGAGAATTTCTCGTGTTCCCTTCACGCATTGGACGTTGATAACTTGGGGGAAATTAAAAGTGAATTAGCCCAACAGGATTTGCTCACTGACAGCTTAAAATCATGTTTTAATTACCTTGTGGATAAATTGCCTGAATATTCTGAGTTCATTGAGAAAAATCTCCAAATTTATTTCACCTGCTATGAGCAACAGCTATCTGTAAACTCCGAGTCTAAAGACTGGGAGATCACGGCACAGAGTAATGACGGAAAAGTAGATGTTAACTTCAAATCGCTTAGATGGGAGCTGTTTTTAAAGCAGAACAAGAGCAAAACACATGAGCTCACTGTGACAAAACTGAGTGAAATGCGGAATGAAATCCGAGAAATGCCAGGAGCACCTGAGCATGCCCGTGAAATATTCAACACAGCATTAAATGTATTTTGTGAAGAACCATATTTGCAAAAGAATGCTCACCTTGTTATTGAGTGCAAACAAGGAGAAATAGTTTTCATCTCTGGCAAAGGGAAGAACAGAATCGATATATTCTACCTTGATGGCATCATCCAGTTTAAGGTATATCGTACTTGGTTAATGATCATACTGAGGTTCATACTGAATTTGCATAAATACCTTCCAAAGATTTTGGAAACGGCAGTCCCAATAGTAGCACGTATATTGCCACTTTGTTTGTGATGTCCTTTTCATCGAGGCCACCACTTGGGATAAAGCCGTTTCAATGAGGGTTTTAAATCGGCATTAGAATTTTTTTCTATCAGAAACTCACTCAGTTGGTTCTTCCAATAGGCAGAGGATTTCGGTGCTTAGGCACTTGAAATTGACCCGATCAGTTTAACTATTCTTTTAAGGCTGGAATGTAGGGCACATTCTGGACAAAATTAAAACCTTAGCTTTGGAGAAATTCATTTCAAGAAAGGCCCCTTTATGCAGGGGTGGGATTCAAAAATTTTAGCAACGGGTTTGCTGCCCGGTTGCTGGGTGGGCGTGGCCATGGTTGGTGTGACCTAATCAGCCTCCTGCACCACGGTGTGGATGGGCATTTTCACCCTCCTTAGGCTCCGGAGGCTTTCCTCGAGCCTCCAGGAGGGCGAAAACAGGCTCCCCAGGCTCTGGAGATCTTCTGGAGGCTGTAAATGGGCCCATTTCCAGACTTCCAGAACTTCCAGGAGGCCCATTTTTCGCCTTCCCTGGGCTTCAGAGGCTTTCCGGGAGGGCAAAAACAGCTTACCCAGGCTCCGGAGTCCCTCTGGAGGCCAGAAAAGGGCTCATTTCCAGCCTTCCTGAACTTCCAGGCGGCCTGTTTTTCACCCTCCCCGAGCCTCCACATGCACCCTGCACTTATCTGCATCCAAAACGGGCCACATGGAGACTCCTGGGAGGGGTGGGGTGAGGTGGGAGGGGCCAACCAGGAGTGAGATTTCGCTGAACCATGCAGAATCTTTGCGATGGGTTCGCCCGAACCCGTGCGAACCCACAGCAGCCCACCCCTGTCTTGATGTATATATATTGTACTAATTTTCATCTAATTGATGAGTGTGTCTATGTGCCTTGGAGTCAGTTTTGACTCCTGAAAACTGCAGTTTTCTTGACAAGATTTCAGAAATACTTTGCCGTTGTCTCCTTCCTAGAGCTGAGGAAGAGTGAGCGGCCCAAGGTCACTCAGCTGGCTTTGTGGCCCAAGGCAGGAATAGAACTGACTGTGTTCTGATTTCTAGTCTGATGCCTTAATACTACAACATACTGGCTCTTGATAATGAGTAGCTGAACCTGCATGTATTGTTTGTACACGGGGGTCCTTGCAATTGTGACTTGCGTGGATACTTTTTCCTTCCCTTTTGATAAGGACCAGGTTGGATCAACTTGAGAACTATTTGCTTATGTCAATTCATAAGGTTACTATAGTCTAGTTCAGTAGGTCCCTTCATATTTGTATCTGGCTACTGTCTGTGTTCTGCTTAATTCATATTTTCCCTCTTTAACCAAACTCCCCCTATGCCATGATTTAGCAGTGTTCCAGCGTAATCACTATTTGATGGATTGGACTACAAAGTTTTAAGAGAAACAGAAAAAAAAAATCCCTTCAGGTAAAGTTTTTGTTTGCTTTCTTCAGCACTACAAAAACTAATTTCAGCTGTTAAGGGTAATAAGAGAGATTTCAGGAGTAAACAAAAATAAATCCAACCTCTACCACATAATTTTGCGAAAAACTTTTATTTACATTTCCTATTTCTTAACTGCCCATCTCCTTCAGAGAGGGGCTGTTTTCTCCACGTCTGTTCCTCTTATATATTTATAAAGTACCATGGCTGAAATATTTTTTTTCTGAACTTCTTTAAAATTTGGTAAACATATAATCTTAAAATTAATTCCGCACTTATAATCTCTTCAACCATTTAAAAAAAATTAAAAGGCTCAGGAGTGGGAGCTGATAACACATACTATTTAAAGTATTTCTGTATTAGGGATATTCCTATTTCAGGAGAATAACAGATAATTTTAGAAAATTTGGCTAGTGCAAGGTTTCAAATATATCAAATATTGTATTTCACTGGAATCCTGAAAATGAGAATACAAGCTACTATAACCAAGGTTAAATTTGAAATTAATTAATCTTAATTAATAAGATTAATTAATCTTAATTAATCTTAATTAATAAGAGATTAATTAATTTAATTAATCTCTAATAGAGATGAAGTAGGGAGAATCTCAAATATTTTTTAAAATGTTATTAAAAAGGCAAACTTCTTTGATGGGTTGAAAGCCATATAGGAACCAGATATAAAAGCCTCCTTACCTTTGATTTTATGGTTATCAATTTGACACAGAAAACTACTGAAATCAGTTATTAATAAAATTAAAGAAAATTCAATGAGTACTTTACAAATGGTATTTAAAACTGAGATATAACCTAAATGACATTTTAGAGCACGAAGAATTGAGAGGCCTTCCTTTTCTGGCTGTAACAAGGAAACACTTCCATATGGTGGTAAGGACATTGGAAAAGTATATCAAAATTAAGACACCAGCATTAGGCTGATTATTTTAATCCTACCTGGTTTAAATTTATCACTGGGTCATCATTTCTGAAATATTTCCTTACCTAAACAGAAAAACAGAATGACCGCAGGTGGGAATGGTTACAACTTCCAAACTTCCTCTTGGCGTCCCCACTGAGTTTCATTGAGTTAAATTTAAAAAAAATATTTAAAGTAAAACTTCATGTGAAATGTGAAAGGACTCCTACATTGAGTAGGGGGTTGGACTAGAAGGCCTCTGAGGTCCCTTCCAGGCTGATTCTCCATTCTATGTTCTAAATAGTAACTTTTCCCCAATTTTATTTGTCTCAATGTTTCTCCTATCTGCTGATTCCAAGGTACGTATTCAACCCTACCTTTGTGAGCCATTTTAAGACTCTGAAAAGCTTGGGGAAGATTATGTTTACCTGAACATCTCCCCACTTTGTTCTACCTGAGTCCTGGATCAATGTAACTTTTTTCTCTGTTGCATTTTTCTTCTTTTGCCTATTAAAGTCAATAGCTCAGTAATCAGGATTATCATCTTTTTGCTGCCCTGGCTGAAAAAAAAAATCAGTCATTTCATTTCAAATACTTAATTATACTATGAATGGGATTCTTCCAGGTCTGAAACTTAGGAATTGCCATCAAGTCCAATTCAGTCACAAAATGATTACCCCTAAAGCATTCCAGCTACAAGATCTTCCTTCTGCTTCTCTAATTCCTTACCAATGGTTGGTGTGCACACAAGGTCAAAGAACAGAGTTATGCAATAAAGATTAATTAATGCAATTAAATGACAAAAAAAATAGTTGTAAGTAGGACACCTGTCAAATATCAAATTACTGTATTTAGTCACAGATAAGTCAAGAATTTGAGTCAAAATAGACCCCCATAATTGGATTTGGCTTATCCATGGTTGAGCTTCATCTGTGAGTAAATACTGTAATACCTTTTTAAAAAGTTTTCATATCTACTCAGATATAAGCTCATCTGCGGTGAGCAGTTTGGTGTAGTGGCTAAGACATTAGGCTACAAACTTGGAGGCTGTGAGTTCTAATCCCACTTCGCTGACAACACCCAGCTTGCATGGGTTTGGCTCCTTGGTCCAATCACTTTCTCTCAGCCCTAGGAAGGAGGCAATGGCAAACTAATTCTGGGGGGGAAAAAACTTGCCAAGAAAAGACAGGATTGACGGGGAAAGCCTATCCAATCTTCACGTTTTCAACCAAATAACCATGAAAAATGCACCACCCACAGATTAGCCAATTGTGAAAATTAAAGCATGAAAAATTTGAGTCAGTTTATTGTGGATGGGCTTATCTGCAAGAATATATGTTAACACACATGCACCCATTACTAAGTATGATGCTTAACATAGCAATAGCAATTAGACTCATATACCGCTTCACAGTGCTTTACAGCCCTCTCTAAGCTGTTTAGAGTCAGCATATTGCCCCCCAACAACCTGGCTCCTCATTTTATCAATCTCAAAGAAGAGAAGGTTGAGTCAACCTTGAGATGGTAAGAATCGAACTGCTGCTGATTGGTAGAATTAGCCTGCAATACTGCATTCTGTGTCATTGCGGCTTAGAGGCAGTGGTATTTAAAATAAACATTTATTTATATGTTTTAGCATCTAGTGCTGTAACCTAATCCAGACAGTTATCCTTCTAGGGAGGAGCAATGAAATAGTGCAACAAGAAATCACAATATTGCTGTTTAAGGTACATATAGATAATATCAAGGATACTAAAAAAGCAACTTTATGTATACAATTTTCCCTTCCCCCTTTTTTTCCTCTTTGCACTTTTTATTTTATATTTTCCTTTTTAAAAAATAAATATTTTTTTAATAAAAATACTTTTTAAAAGATAATATCAGGAAGTATACTGCAAGTATGAAGCATAACAAGGAAATAATTTCAACAGCTCATCAAAGCATTCCAGAAGGCAGTTTTATTGTATTCTTTTTATCTTACCGTTTCAAATGTTAATTAACCAAACCTATATAATCTGAGGAATATTTTGCCCTGGGCTCTCTTTCCTGCTGTGAATGTATTTCAATAAAGTATACTTCATTGCTCCTATCTCCCAATGTTTCAGTTGTAATTTCATCCTTCCTGTAACCTCAGACCTCTCTACTGGTTATATTGCCAAGATCTGAAAAAAGTAGTGGGGTTATTTGCACTACAAATGAAGAATGATTGCGGGAATTGGGTAAATGTCTAGTCTAATGAAAAGAAGGACTAGTGGGTGTTCCAATATCTGTCAGAAAGAAGAGGTCAAAAAAAGACTGGACAGCCATTTGTCTGAAATGATATAGGGTCTCCTGTTCAACCAGGGAGTTGGACTAGAAGACCTCCAAGGTCCCTTCCAACTCTATTATTCTATACTCTATGTTCTATTATTCTAATCTCTAAAGCATCTGAAGGCAGGACAAGAAGCAATGGATGGAATCTTATCAAGGAGAGAACCAACCCACAACTAAGGAGAAATATTCTGACAGAACAATGAATCAGTGGAACGGCTTGCCTTCAGAAGTTGTGGGTGCTCCATCGCTAGAGGTTTTTTTAAGAAGAGATTGGACAACCATTTGTCTGAAATAGTGTAGGGTTTCCTGCTTGAGCAGGGGGGTGAACTAGAAAACCTCCAAGTTCCCTTCCAACTCTGTTATTCTCTTCTCTTCTCTTCTCTTCTCTTCTCTTCTCTTCTCTTCTCTTCTCTTCTCTTCT
>JANHFL010005851.1:67916-80656 GCA_032468155.1 Oxyrhabdium leporinum
CTATCTATCTATCTATCTATCTATCTATCTATCTATCTATCTATCTATCTATCTATCCATCCATCCATCCATCCATCTATCTATCATCTAGTCTTTGTAGTCAAGATAAGTTTATTCACTTATACTTTCAATTTAGAGATTGTAGTGATTATCAATGCTGTATGTATGTATGTAGGTGTGTGTCCATTTCCTCCTAATTATATATGCTCAAATAATTCAGTTCCAGATGGTGTCCTAGGCAGCATCTCAGCAAGGATGAGGTAGGAAAGAAGAAACAAATGCTAATGAGTTGGCAACACATGGTAAATTGGCAAACTCTAGATTCCTAACATTGTGGTTTGGAACAAAGACAACTTTGTAAACAAATAGGGCATTACAATTGTATGTGCATATAATGTTCAAACCCACAATGAAAATGCAATTTGCAACCACTGTCATGAAATATGGGGATAGCCACTAGATTAAATGGCTTCAAAATGGGATTAGACCAATTCAAGCAAGAAAATGGCTACTCGTCATAATAATTATTGTATATGCTTATGAAAATCTAATGTTGAAAACCAAAAAAGGGAAGCAGTTTCTGTTATCCAGTAGAACAGATCATATCTAGATTAGGGTTGAAGTATGGAGTCCTTGAGCTTGGGTGTTTGCTTGAAAATGTTTCATTACTGACTAGGTATCATCATCAGTGCTAGTGAATTTGGAGTTTGCAAATCACTAAACACTGACAATGTTACGTAGTCAGGTAATGAAACATCTGCAAGCAAACAATCAAGCAAGCTCAGAGAGAACCAACAACTCTACAATTGTATGTATGTTTAATCTCAAAAGTCAATTGCACTAGGAGAAATGGGATATGAAATTAGACCAGCCTTAGCCAGCCTTTACCTTATACACATAGCCAAAGATCCCTGTGTTGCTGTTTTTAAATAAGGTACTATATATTTAATAAAAGTTATGATTGTAAAATGGATTTAATATTTCCCAGTTTACCCCCAAAGGACTGCTTAGAAATGAAGTCAGTAGAATATTAAAAGTTTCAGATTTACTGAGCAGACAATAAATAAATATATTTCAATTCCCCCTTGGCCACTAAGTTCAGGGGAGTTGGTGGAGCTCCAAGGTCGGTTTCTAACTCACAATGTATCAGAGCACCAATGCAGTATCATGATTGATATACTGGACTAGACTCATGGAAATCCAGGTTCACCCCAGCCAGTCAAATTCCTTCAGTAATTTTCAGTCAATTGTTATCCCTCAGCCCAACTCACCACACTAAATTATTGCTCAGGAAACAAATTGGAGGAGTGCTGTAAATACCATCTTGAATTCCTGGAGATAGGCAGGATATAATGATAATAAATAATTAATAAATATAATTAATAATTGATTAATCTCCCTCACAAAATGATTGCAAGGGTAAAAAGAGACTGTATCTATAGAGACTGCCATAAGCTGTTGGTAGGAAAGACAAGATATAAGACATAATACACAAATTCTTACTAATATGTTTATGCTCCATGGCAAACAAATGGTTAGGGTTCCTTGAAGGAAGTCACTGCTGTAGGCTGGCAGTTGTTCAGGTTTATGAACAATAAATCATTTTATGCATCATGGATAAAAAGGACACCAATATGAATGCAAAATTATATCTAGAGTGGCAAATGTAAAAATGATTATTACTGGTTAAACAGTAAGAAGACGTCTCATCACTGGGGAGAAGATTATGATCAAGTGACTTGTGCATTCCTTGTATATTGTCCAAATGGACAACAGTAGATGGGCATCTTCAAGGTCCAAAGATCCTTTAATTTGACATTGCTCCGAAATAGAGGATATGGATATGTAACTGGACAGTATCTACTAATCAACTTTGCCTGATCTCAAAACGATGATTGAATCTGTTTAATATATGGAGACTATAAGATCATCCCAATGTACAGGATACTCTAGAAAGGTATGAAAAACATCCAGAAGACAACGATAAACCATTTCTGTATTTTGCCTGAAAAAATATATATGAATGTGTCTATATCGAGGTGTCAAACTCAAGGCCCGTGGGCTGGACCTGGCTTATGGGGTGCTTAAATCTGTCCTGCGGGGCCGGTCTGGAAATAGCAAAGGATGAGCCCACAGTGCCTCTGGCAACCAAAATGCTTCCTGATGGACTCCATCTAATGCTATCATTATATAGTAATAAATATGTTGGCTGGGTGGGGGGGACATAATCCTATACAGTAGAGGCTACATTTCTCCACCTTCACACACCCATCTTTTTTTTCGTGCCTCTCTTTTCTAACCATTTGACCTGGGATTTGGATAAATTAAAACCTGCAGATTGGCACAAAGCATTAAAATATATTTGTTTAACAAAATACTCATTCTTCCCTTAACAATTCTTTTTTTTTGTAATAAAGACAAAGAAGAGAGGGAAAAACAGGAGACTAACAAATTAGTCTAGATTGAAGAATTTCTAGAAGACTCCATCAAATGCTACAAATGAGTCAAGGTGACTGTACAAGAAAGGACTCAACTTAAAGCAAAGATATTCCTAGCCAAAGCCCTTTCTGGGAAAATAATTCAGTCTGCAATAGATTTCAGTGGCTAAGTTTATATTAAACGCAGGCTGTTTATCATCCCAATAGCCCTTGGGATATTGACATTTAGTGAATTATGTTGATGAAGCAAGGCGATTTGGATATCCCAGCAAATTAGGTATGGCCGAGCCATATAATTAATTGTCATTCACAGGGCAGAAGACCACCATTGGCTCTTTAAATCTAAATTTAAAACCTTAATAGGACAATACTATTAAATGCTAGCTCATAATCATAGCTGGGGGACAGTTATGGTCAAAAAAAGTATGTACTTTGGAAGCCTACTGCTGAGATTCTGATCAATCTAAATTGCATTCTAGCTCTGAAAAAAGTGATTTGGTTCTTATTAAAACATTGTTGGAATCTCTGAAAATATTTTTTTAATTTTTTAATTTTTTTTAATATGAACATTCCATCTTCCATTAAACAGTGTGTCATCTGGGTATAAATATCTCTGTGCAAAACAATCAGGATTTACAACAGTATTCTCTAATCTTACAATAGTAGTGTTAAATATAATAAACCTATTCATTTCTCCCTCTTAACATATCTTCTAATAAAAGTATAATAATAGTATTAAGTATATTAAGTATATTTCAGGGAAAATCCCCAACAGAAATATTTCTGGTTTTAAATCAATGTGCTGCTTTATCATCTTTTCCAGCCATGTATGTATGTATTTTTGTCCAGTATTTTTTTGCTTCTACACATGTTCACCACATGTGATAATAAGACCCAGGTGTCTGATGGCACTTCCAACATTTAGTTGACTTATCTTTAAACATCTTTGCCAACCTCACTGGTGCAAAGTTCCATCTATAAAACATCTTATACAGATTTTCTTTATACGCCATTGAAATTGTTAGTTTGTAGTTCCTATCCCACAATTTCTGCCATTTATCTAGTTCTATTGTGTAGCCAAGAATTTTTGCCCATGCTATCATTGTCTCCTTCACTTGTTCATCTTCCAATTTAATGCTCAATAAGTAGCTATACAGTTTCTTTATCAATCTTTCTTCTGTCTGTTAATATCTTATCTAGTTCTGTCAATTTTTTATAGAAGCCATATAGTTTAGCATCTTTCTCATATCTATAATGTATCTGCACTTGTGAATACCATGCCATATCGATCCCTTGATCACTCAATTCTTGTTTAGTTTTGAGTTCCCCCTTTTCATTCAGAATATCTTTACATCTAACGATATTTCCCATGTTAATAACATTTGGGTGAACCATTGTTGAGAGCCAAACTGGTATCCTCAAATAATGTTGCTAATTTTCTCCCATACTAACAATAGTGCATTCCTTATGTAATGTCTTTGAAAATAACCTTGTATCTTACTTTTTCCATACTACAAGAAAGCATGCCAACCCAGTTGCAAGTCATGTCCTTCCAAAGTCAACAATCTTGTATGCCTCAATACAAGCCATTCTTTCATCCATGTTAATACCGCAGCCTGGTAGTAGAATTCCCAGTTTGGTAATCCAAAACCTCCTCTGTTTCTTGAATCCCGCAGCATTTTTAAGCTAATTTTTGCTTTTTTCCCTTGCCAGATATATTTTAATATTATTTTATTAAGTTCCTCAAGGTTTTTTTTTTCCCCAATTTTATCGGAACTGTTTGAAATAAATACAACAATCTTGGCAAAGTATTCATTTTAATTGTAGCTATTCTTCCTATCAACGATAATTGCAGGGCAAGCTTCCATTGCGCAATCATCACTACCATCTTGACTTTTTTCACACTTCTCTGTGAACATCTCTGTTCCCTGATAAGTGGGGGGGGGGTAGCAAATAATGTATATTTGTACTCTTGTACATTTTGGGAGTTTGTGTTATTCTGTCTAGAAGAGAAAAAAAAGATAGGTGGTTGGTAAAAGGGAATGCAGAGAGGAGCAATGAGGTGGCAAAGGTTTGCTTTCTTGTACAGGAGTGTTTTGTGACTGTCCATGCTCACTATGGCAGCTGTTTTGTGGGGAAGGAGAAGGATTCCAAAAGCAACAACTTGGAAAGCATGCTGGAAATCCCAAATATATTCACCAATCAAATAATGTATAGCCCAAGACGATCTAATTTCTACATGACATAAATTACAGAGTTAAGACAAATGGACAGTGCAATCCTGTTGCATTTCCCGACTGCCCCAACAATTTCTGATCCTTACCAGCTGCAGAATGAGAAGCCTGAGAATGTTTTTAGGCTTTCATCCCATCCTTACCAGATCTTTCTTCTTCCTTCTTTCCTTTCTTTTTTTCCTTTCTTTCCTTCCTTCCTTCCTTCCTGCCTGCCTTCCCCCCCTTCCTTCCTCCCTCCCTTCATTCCTTCACTGATCTAAGTCTTTTACCTATTTGAGGGCTAGACAGCAAGCAATAAAAAGTTGGAATATAGTGTGACAAAAAATAGAGAAATTCGGTGGCTTGATATGTAGAAAATGGAACTGTTTTGTAGTTTTGCCGCAGTGTTTTGAAATGGGGCAAAATTGTATTGATGGGAGAGGAATTGTATTCCCTTGTACGGGGTGGGGTAATTAATCATGTGAAGCCTATCTCATGTCTTACTTGATAATTTTGATTGTGTTTCTTATCTGAAATGATCAAAATCTTGTAGCCAAGCCAGAGGCTTTAGGAGCTGCAAAAAGTGGACTTAGGAGTCTCTCCAGCAATTCTTAGTCCTTCTCAATTACTTCCTGCTTCGTTCCCATCAAGGTTCAGGTGCCAGGTCTCCTGTTGCAAAGCCAGAAAGAGCTGCCTTTCAAAAGTGAGGCCGTGGAGGAGACAGACCATGTAAGTCCAGCTTTCTCCCCCATCCTGTCAGCAGAAATATATAAACACACTAATAAAACTGATATATTAAGCAATTAGAAATATCTTGTTTAATGTGGGGCTATAATTTAAATTTACAAGGTCAAAATGTAATGAAGAAGAACGACAGTCAAGTGCATACTGTACTTCATGAAAGTGTTTGACAATGATACACGAGGCTAGGGTTTCTCAAACTGGAAGTCATGGCTTCTGGGGTGGAGGGCTTCCCATGCAAATTAAAATGGAATCACAAAAATGGTTTAAAATGTTTTTATTTAAAGCTTTCACAAGTAAAATATGAGCACTGCAAAAATTTGTTCCTACTTTGCCTAGACAAGCCCACCACATATCCAGGCCTATCCTACAAGTAGTCCTCGACTTACAACAGTTCGCTTAATGACTGTTTGAAGTTACAACAGGACTGAAAAAAGTGACCCATGACCGTTTTTTCACACTTGTGACCGTAGTAGCATCCGCATGGTTATGTGATTTACATTTGGATGCTTGGCTACTGACTCACATTTATGACGGCTGTAGTGTCCTGGGGTCACGTGATCCCCTTTTGCAACCTTCTGACAAGCAAAGTCAGTGGGGAAACCAGATTTACTTAACAACCCTGTTACTAATTAAGCAACTGCAGCGATTTACTTAACAATTGTGGCAAGAAAAGTTGTAAAATGGAGCAAAACTCACACAACAAATCTCTCACTTTAGCAATATAGATTTTGGGCTCAACTGTGGTCATAAGTTGAGGATTCCCTGTACAGGCTTATAAAGGCAAAGTGGGAAAGAAAGCCCAGACAGAATTTTGAGAGATGGATGAACTCACAGCCTAGCCATCTATCACAGCACTGTTATCAGTGACATCTGCAGGAAGTATCAGACAAGATGATGGTCAGGGCTTTGCTATAACCTTTAGGACCAGTGGTGGGATTCAGCCGGTTCAGGCTGGTTCACACGAACTGGTGGTAAAACTTCTGGCTGGCCCTGCCCCACCACTACTTCGCTGATCTCTGTGGGTTGCATGCCTTCCCATGCGGTGCCTGCAGACCAACTCTGCCTGCCTGGGTAAGTAAACCTGTGAGTCGCACTAGCCCCCCCCCCCCCGCAACCGTCAGCAGCCTCCAGCTTGCTTGGCTTGTTTCGCTGCCACGGCTCCATCCCACACAGGCCATGGTGTGAGCAGCCTAGCAAGCTTCCCCCACAGCCCACTGCCTCCAGCTTGCCTAGTTTGCATCACCACTGCGGCTCCATCCCATGCGGGCCGTGGCACGAGAGGCCTAGCAAGCTGCCCCCCCCATCTGCAGCCTCCAGCTTACCTGGCTTGCATCGCTGCTGCGGCTCCATCCTACGCGGACCACGGCACGAGAGGCCCAGCAAGCTGCCCCCCCCGTCCGCAGACTCCAGCTTGCCTGGCTAAGCCACTGTCATGCCACTCCCCCTCACTTCCCTGAGCGCAGAGCTGAGGCCATGTGCTTTCTCGCCTGGCTGGCTACTGGTAAGGAGCCGCGCGGCCAACAACTGCTCAATGTCCCACACAACATCACCCAGCCGCCAGTGGGGTCAGAGCAGTTTTCAACTGAGCAAGGAAGCACTGCGGAACCAGGCCCTTCACACCCGCATCCAGCCCAGGAGAAAAACGGAGAAAAACAGTGTGTGTTTGTATGAGAGAGCAATCCTGCTTTAGTTGGAGCATTTAAGCTGCTGGCAGCGGGGGCAGGGGAAGGGGGCAGGAGCCATTTTGCTCCTCCTTCTCCCCACTGAAGCTGCGGCAGCCACCTAATGATTGCCCCCTCCCCAACCAGCCAGCCAGCACCGCCTGACCTGTTCCCTGCCTGGCCAACTGGCACAAAGCCTCACTGTTCTCCTCCTCCTCCTCCTCCCCGCCCAAGCGACAGCAGGCTTGGCGTGACAGGGTCTCATTCGTGAATCCTGCCCTGGAGCAGTGAATTCCAATGGGCTGGATGCGGGTGTGAAGGACCTGGCTCCGCAGTGCTTCCTTGCTCAGTTGAAAACTGCTCCATCCCCAGCAGGTGGCAGGTGGGCGATGTTATGTTGGGCATTGAGCGGCTGTCAGCCACGCGGCTCCTTGCCTGTAGCCAGCCAGGTGAGGAAGCGCATAGCCTCAGCTCTGCGCTCAGGGAAATGAGGGGGAGTGGCGTGACAGCGGCTTTCCTGCTCAGCCCCGACAAGCAATGCATGGTGCCCATACCAGCGTCCCAAGAGAAGCAGAGAAGATTGCCGTTTGCAAGCAGAGGTAGCAAGCCTATGCCACGAATGAGAGGCCCTGTTGTCCCGCAGAGCCTGCCGCCACTTGAGTGTGGGGGGGCAAGAACGGTGAGACTCAGGGAGTAGGTCAGGTGGACCTGGCTGACTGGGGAGGGGGGAATCATGCTGCTCAGAAGCCACCCCCGCCACTGCCTCCCCCCCCACACACACAGAGGTTGGAGAGCTGGGAAGGGAGGAGCCAGGCAAGGCACCCCTAGACATGAGTGACGGTGAGTTGGCCATGTCCACCCAGTTACACGCCCACCAAGCCACACCCACCCAGTCACATGTCCACCAAGCCACACCCACCCAGTCACATGACCACCGAGCCACGCCCACCCAGTCACATGACCACCAAGCTATGCCCACAGAACCGGTAGTAAATAATTTTGAATCCCACCACTGCTTAGGACATGTCTTATTAATTTTTCTCCAAAACGATTGAATAAGGATCAAACTTCAAGAAGAATGGTCTCTTCAATTTCAATCCTTTGTTACTTTCTTTGTCATTGGGCAGCTACTCACAAACCATCTATTATTTCCTACTAAGCCTTTCACCTCTTCCTTCTGTCTCCTTTATTCCCAATCTGGGCTGCTTTCTTACCATGAGAAAATTATTCCCTTCCAATTAATATTGCAACTTTCCCTGTATCTGGTGAGTACTACAGTATGCCCTAATAGCCAAAAGCTGGAAAAGACACCATCCAAGAAGTCTTCCTGCTTCCTCACCTCCCCAACTTTGCTACCTCCCTAATATTCTTGTGTCAAGCCTGGGCTGGCTAAATATATAGCAGGAGCTGAACTGCTGCTGTTTCAAAGTCATACACGTTAAAAGTAATTTCAGCTGTTCTACACCAATTGTAGTAGAGCCGAAATTGGAAAAGGTACTAGCAGGCAATTGGAAACTGACATCTGGAGAAGTAACATTATATTGAGAGAAAAAAGAAGAAGCAAAGGAGGAACACATTAAGTTCTGCATATTAGATCTGAGTCTTAGTAATGAATGTTGAGCTTGCAGGATAATTGGAAAATCAACAAATAATGATTGAGTCAAGATGGGATGGGATGGGAAGGGAAGGGAAGGGAAGAGAAGGGAAGGGAAGGGAAGGGAAGGGAAGGGAAACTGAGTGATGGATCCTGGAAGACACATGCTAATTGATAGGAGCATTTCATATTGCAACATTTTGTTCAAGTTCCATTTGTCCACACTGTTTCATATCTATTCAATGTGGAAAACAAGGTATGGGAAGGCTATCCAAAAAAAGTCCAGTGAGATCAAATCATGGAACATGCTTGTCAAATACAGAGGGATAAAAAGCCTGTGGGCAAGTATTATTATTATTTATTTGTGCCAGAAGCATCCTTATTAAATGTTTATGCATAAGTGTGAATATAAGAACATAAAATTTAAAATGTATGAAAACCACAGGTAATATAATACTTAATATATTAAATAGTATAATATATAGAATATTCTATTAATAGTAATATATTACTTGTGGGCAAGTAATTGTGAGCAAGTAATACATCTTGAAGGGATTGAAAGGGTACCCTCCATGTCAGTATTTTTCATTACAATAAGGCTCAATACCAATGAACAAATAACATCCCCAATGTCTAAATGAATAACAACTTTTCTAAATTAAGAGCACTTTAATTCATGAATAATCAAGGAAAACAATCTATGTGGTTATTAAAAGTTGAGAACAACTTTATGGTACATAATCAAAATAATCCTGAATGAATAAATGAATGGTAATTGGAATCTTTCTGGACAGGAGTTTATTTTTTTTCCAGCTCCAGTAATTATTTCAAAACCTCTATTATCTTCTGTCCATAATGATATTTGGAAAATGACAGTCACTCCGTTGGGTATCTTTATCATAATTCATGACCTGAAAACTCAGAAAGCTCACCAAACAAAGGAAGCCCTGTGGATTTCTGTGAAGAAATCCACCAGGCAAAGGATACCTGGTGGATACATGATCTTTGTCTCAGCTGGTCTGCAGAGCTTTGCATGGGGCCTGGGGTCAGAGTAAAGCATGTGTAAATGCTCTCTGAATCAACAGGCAATATGACATGATGAGAAGAATGTATCTTCCATATGTTATCTTTCACTTGACTATAATTATTCGACAGCTCACTTGACTTCTTAGTGCAAAAGGTGGACATTAATTAATGGTCTCATCCATATTCATAACTGTGGGGCAAATGCAGAAACCTGGCTGATGATAACAAAGAAGCAAATGAATTTATCTAAATATGCTCTGTGCAGTTTGAGTATGATTGATGCTAAGTGGAACACTGAGCATAATTTTATAAGATGATTAATCTGCAGGGATGTGTGAGTTTGTGAGTGTGTGTGTGTGTGTATACAAATTGACAGTGAAGGATATTTTTCCCAATGTTTATAATGCAGTAGAGAAGGAGTCCTCAACCTTTGGGGCTTGATGGCTTGGGGGAGGGGAACTGGGTCACGCAAACAGCAGGCCATTGCTTGTGTGCGTACAGCTCAATTTGCACAAGCAGTGAGCCAGGGCGCATGCACATGTGAGCACAGCTTGACTTACACAAGTTGAACTGTGCGCATGTATGTACGAGTGCCAGCCCACCGTTCACAAAAGTTGAGCTGTGTGCACATATGCCCTGGCACACCACTAACGTGGCCCAGTTCTGAATAGGCCACAGCCTATTCAGGTAGTGGGCTGCGGCTCAGGGGTGGGGACCCCCGCAGAAGGGGAAGGATTTCATTAAATGCCATAATAAAGACAAGTAATATAATGCAATCAAAGGATAAGAGCTATAATATTCTGCATGGAATAATCCAGGAGTGTGGAACTGAATCTTGACTGGGAAATACAGGTAAATGAATTTCACATTGGACCAATAAGCCCCATCAGTCAATCCATCAATCCTTGGCAAACCAGAAGACATTGGAAGAGAAGTAAATTTTGTCCCTTCAAATCCCCTGATTTCTTAATGATTCCTTCTACCAGTGGTCCTTGTTTAGCAACCACAATGGGAACCAGCAATTCCGTCATTAAGCAAAGGAGTCACTAAGTGAAACTGCAACTGTGCTTATGATCTTATTTCAGTTTTCCTTAGTTTTACAGACCCGCAAAGGTCACAAATGTGAGGACTAGTCATAAAGATACTTTTTCATCACTATCATAACTATGTATGGTCGCTCAATGAGGCAATCACTAAATGAGGACACTTTGATAAGACCCCCCAAAGCAAAACTTGTCCTTGTACGTGCTTTAGATTTGTCCAGTTTGTTCTCTTCCGCTTTAGGAAAAGCTGCAGAGCAATCAAATTAGAACTGTCAATTGTAACTTATTCCAGTTAAAGAAGCCACAGATGCCAATTCTCAGCAGCCAAATCAGTCGTGGGAATGGGTTGAGAAAACTTTTGGGGATTAGAATTACTATCTGTTTTCTACACCAGGGCACCCTAACCTTTCAGACTGGAAAGGCATATAAACAATTTGGGAAACATGTTAGGGCTGGATGGATTGGCTCATTTACAAAAGGGGAGGAGGAGGAACATAAGCAGTTACAAAGCCACATCTATCAAAACTTCCTAGAGAATATACTACTTTATTTCATTTTGTCTGGCTTTTTTTAAGAGGGCAAGAGAAGGAGGACTTTTGAACAAGTCTTCTTTGCAGCCCATCATGGTTTTATGAAGTCCAAAGGCATTCTTGCAAACAAAGATGATCTGGATGCTGGCATTTCACTTTGTAATAATTTAATTTCCTAATTTAACTTTTTAATGTTAAAAACGATGGGGGTGGGGAGTAGACTGCCTAGAAGCTTTCCAGACAGGCATCTCTGAACAACTGGACGTCCTTTTCTATATATCTGACCCCTATTATAAACCAAGATTAATCAGTACTTCTCATTTATCAAGCTTCCTTCAAAGGGACATCCAGAGCAGTCTAGGATAGGATAGGATGGGATGGGATGGAATGGGATGGGATGGGATGGGACGGGACGGGACGGGATAGGATAAAATTCTTTATTAACCATTGTCACCTATCTCCACCATCTCCATCTCAGATACACCAAATTATACATTATGTAATGAATTATGTAATAAAATAAATTATTTAATTATATTTATAACAATAAATTATGTAATAAAATTCTCTTCTTAAACACTATCAGAAATTGAATGTGAAGAAAACAGTGCAGAGAGGACCCTTTGCCCCAGTAAATTGTGAACTCATAAAAACAGTTCTCTGTAATCTCCAGAGTACCATACCAACAACCTTGTACAACCTAGAGAGAATAACTGCATTTCTCAAAGGAGATATTTACTAAGGAATGGGGAAAAGAGATGAATAAAACATTTCTTATATAGCTACTTTCCTTTTTTCAACTCCAGTACCAGAGAACTTTAATTTGGAATCTCCAAAATAGGAACTATACATACCATTACACCAATAAATTTAGACCACTATTTTATCTATTTCCACCAATCCCTCTCAAAATTGTTTGCTATTTAGAGTAGGGGGGAAATATTGGGTTTGCATCTAGGTCTCAGATGCGAGCTCTGCTTGGTATTTCTTTCTTTCTTTATTTAGGAGATTTTTTTATTTATTTCTTGGGCAGGTTAGCTTGTTTATTAGCTCCCTTAGCCTGTGATAGTTTTGGGTACTGCACCACAATACAATTAAGTATTTTGTTAATGGAAATATTATCCTCAGAGCAACCATTTTATGAAAGAAGTCACCACACATTTTCAGAATTCTAAATTTACACAAAGTCTCATTGAGTTCAATTGAGAACTACACTAGATATAGTGTTTTAAAAATAATAACCACATATACAGTCTAATTCCTCATATTGATTATGAAAATATTTCTACCTAAAGCCTGGCATATTAAATTCCTCATTATCCAAGCTGGATTTCAGATTTAGATTTCCTTTCTCTACATTGTTGCTGAATGAAAAACTTTAAAAACAGAGAGATGCAATTTTTTTTTACTGCGTTATTTATTTATTTTTTATTTATTTTATTTATTTTTACATTTATATACCGCCCCATTCCGAAGACTCGGGGCGGTTTA
>JANHFL010005853.1:23521-34035 GCA_032468155.1 Oxyrhabdium leporinum
AGGGAACGTTCTAGTGGTTAATTGTACTGTATTATGCACACCTGAATGTAACAGCTTGTCTACAATGCCTTAAAGCAGCCATCACTATCCCAGAAAAAGATGCAGTTGCTTTAAAAATTGCCGGCCCGATAATGCCTTCTTCTTTCTATGAAGAACCATTTGGAATTCCAAAATACCACCCAACCCTAATATGAAACTCTTTGCACAAGCGTGGCACAGAAACAGAACTGAGTACCAAAATACAGAGGAAACTATAGATATTTTCTTTAAAATGTCATGACTTTGGGGGACGGAGCTACATCTGAAGAAGATGAGCAGTGGCCGGGTGGATCCCGGGCAGGCTTGATTCCGCACAGCGTCCCTCCAATGTCACTGCCGCAGAAACACCTGCAGGGAGAGCTTTTGGGAAGAAACTCTTGGGAGCGGTGATCTACCCGGATATAGATTATTGCTCTTGAGTAGCCTTTCTTTCACACCTATGATCAGAACCTGAAACTTCCAATATCTGTGCCTTTGCTTTGAGACTTAAATGCTGGCATAACCGGCCTCTTGTAGTTTCTCTGTCTTATCTACAAACCTTACTCAGCTATCTGGAAACTCTGACACTTGAGACTTCAGTCTGAGAGTGCTTTCTCCACAGGTCCTGGACTATTGAACAGAACTGAGTGTGCCTTAAAATCTTGGGCTGGGCGATGTGTCCATCTGCCTTTAGCTAATACATTCTGGGGTGATGTAATGCTAACCTTGGGCTGTTGTTCTTTGCAGACTCAGGACTCAGGCTAAAAAACCCAAAACTATGCATTTAGTATAGACCAAGGGTGTGAAACTCACATTGTCACGGCGGCAATACGTGATGTATCGGGACTTTTTTCCCCTTTGCCAAGTCGGGTGCAGGCGTGGCCAGCATGTGACGCATCCGGCCCACGGGCTGTGAGTTTGACAGCCCTGCTATCCATAAAGTAATATCTGCCTATGTTTACATACCTACTAAGAGACTGAAAATAGGATTTAACCAAATTAAATGAAATGGAAAGGCCATATAAAAATAATGACGATAATAATTGGGAAGGACTCAATAGCTAGACGAAAATGCCAAGTTCAGTCCGAACTTCTGCTTAACTCTGTGACAAACCATAATAATATTCCTCGGGCTAATACCCCAATGAATTTGGTGAAAAACTACTTACACTGTAAGTTTTAAAGCAAACAGCAAATGCAAGAGGTTAATGCACCACAGTGGCATGCAGTGCGTTTGTTTACTGCTGTGGTTCTACACCCAGGGTGTCAAACTCAGGGCCCGCGGGCCGGAGGCGTCACGTGCTGCCCCCGCCACCGCCCGGTTTAGCAAAGGGGAAAAAAAGTCCTGATGCGTCACGTGACGCTGCCATGACGCCATGAGTTTGACACCCCTGTTCTACCCTGTCTTACATTCCTTACACCTCCAGGTTGCACTGGAAAAGCTTCCAATGGCGAGTGACGTAGAGCTTCAATGAACATATCCAATGCAGAGCAGAGATCATTGTGGGAGACAAAGATTAAAGTCCTCTTACTTAGTTTCAGACATGAATCAGAGTGCCCTGCTTTTGAACTTCAAATTTAAAAAGTCATTCAGGCCATAACCGTAGAACAAATTGGGACCTAATTTTAGAGTTGTCATCAGCCATGAGAATTTCAAAGCAATTTTCCAATTTATCCTCATGGTCAATTCTGGCTCTGGTAAGTGCTGATTCCATCGAGTGCAAAATCCTGCTATCAGTCAAAGACTCACAGACTGCACAAAGTGCACACCCGGTGTGACATTTATTTAAAACTAAGTTCTCAAAGTCATAGGAAAGGTGATATGTCTACATTTCCACATCCCACCTTTTTTATTAGGGAACCCTCTGGGAACTCTAAACATGTAAAAAATAAATCTCATATCCTAAAAACCTTACAGCAATATTTATGAGTTGCTAGTCACTTATTTTTCTTCCCTTTTTGTCTCTATTAGTTGTCATGCAGAAGGATGGCCTTTATTAATTTTTAGACATGTAAGGTACTTAATCTAAGTAAATGTTAAGAAAAATATTGAGAAAAGACAGCTTTAGACATTTCATCACACATACTTTTTTGCTCGTTATATTTTGCTCCCCTTAAACGGTGTTTTCAGACTTTCGGACATTACAGACATTACAATTTTCTTTCTAAGTATATTAACTTTCATTTAAAAAGAAAGCAACGGACAGCACACTAATCACATTTTCCCCTTTTCAATAAGATTATCAAAGCCAACGATTGCCAGATGGCAGCAAAGAAGTACCAAAAATTATAACCCTTTACTGCCTGCCACCTAGTGGCTCTCTGAGGTTTTGCACTCCAAGAGACTACATCAGAGACTAGAAAGTATTACTGCTCTTTATAACAAAGACTGGATTAAAAAACTCATAGCTTTTGAAAATGCTAGGTTTTTTCCTACTAATTGAAAAAGATACTGTTCCCTTTGGCATAGATTTTATATTTTACGAGAATAGTTTTATGCATTAAATTGATCAATTATTAAATACATATATGAGATATATTTAATGGATTTATATCCATTTTGCGTGTTTGGTTTTTTGGTCTTTTGTGTACAATAACTTAATAACTAATTAAATGGGATGTGTTTATATCCCATAACTGTTGAATGGGATGTGTGTGTATCAACTGCTTTACATTTTTGTATGCTATTTCCTATGTTTTGTTTGTTTTTTAAATACAATAAAAATATTAATTCATCTGGAAGAGGGAGAGAATAATTGAGGATTTAGTTGAAGATACATCATTATTTTATTGCCAGAAAATGGAAAATATATTAGGTATTTGCACACCCAGAAGAATCACTAACCAATATCTTCGCCCTACTTTAAGGAAGGCTCCTTGGATAAAGCAATCCAACTCATCCTCATCCTCATCAACTCCACTAGAAAAAAAACACTTCTTATGTTTATTTCAAAGGGAAAAGCGCAAACTAATTTCCTGTCCTTCATTTTGGAAGGACAGGTCACTTAACTAGCAACCCTTCCACGGGGTCCTTGGTGCTGGTGCTGGTAATCGCCAGGATGAAGTTACCTAGTTTGGTAATGAAACGTCTGCAAGAAAACCACCAAGCTCAGAGGACCCCACAGTTCAACCCTGAGATACAAATATTCTCTAGTATTGGCAGCTTCCCTTCTACTGTTACATTCAACCTCTGGGTCAATGTGTATTTTTAATACATGGCAGCATGTATAAAATACCAGTTTTCAAACTGTTGATGCAAATGTCTCTTTTCCCAGGCTCACTGCTTCAAAAGCTGCTCACAGCTGCTTCCGCCTGCAAAAGAATACAGAACCTCTTTGCTTCGCTGAGAAAAATGCCAGTGTCCGGCCTTCGAGACAGCTGTGCAAACCTTGGCTGCTCCAATACGCCGAGGACAAAGCTGCAGCTGTACTACTATGCTTGTCAAAGCACTTTACTAAGCGGTTTGCACAGATAAATATAGACCGACAGGGACCGATAATCAGTTGTACTGTGATCCAGCCGCCTGGATACAGAAATGATACATACCAGTAAGTTGGCTCTTAGCGGGTTTAAATAAATATATGGTTACATGCTCTATTTGCTAAGAAATGTATATACAAGGCCTGAGGTCCACTTAAAATATGTCACAATAATGTTGAATACTTGATTAAAAGGTCAGTGTCTTTACTAGTTGGATCCAGGTAATTCAGGTAATTATGAACAGCCCTTGTTAATCATGGATCACAAGTAAACAAAAACACGACAGCAAGCTCTAGTATAGTACCTGCAGTTCCTACGTACGGGACCAACTACAGATTATATGGCAGGTAAAACTTAAGAAATGGATGAAAAAATAAACTACAGGTCGTCCTCAACTTTTAATAGTTTGCTTAGCGACCATTCGAAGTTACAACGGCACTGAAAAAAAGCGACCCTTGGCAGTTTTTCACATTTATGACCGTAGCCGCATCCCCGTGGTCATGTGATCAAAATTCAGATGCTTCGCAACTGACTCACAATTACGACGGTTGCAGCATACTGGTGTTTTGCGACCTTCTTACAAGCAAAGTCAATGGGGAAGACAGATTCACTTAACAACCGTGTTACTAACTTAACAACACTGTGATTCGCTGAACAACTGTGGCAAGAATGGGGCAAAACTCTCTTTAACAAATGTCTCGCTTAGCAACAGAGATTCTGGACTCAGTTGTGGTTGTAAGCCAAGGATTACCGGCACTAAGGAAATATAATTTATCTTTACACTTATAGTATAGTATATAAATATACTATATGTTTATACGTTTCCATGCATTTCTACCCTTGGAAATCATCTTGCTCCAAACAAACATCCATATGCCATGCCATGCATTGCCTTTGGTTCCTTAGATTTCCCACTTCTTTCAGAAAATCTCAACTCTCTCCAGCTGCAACCTTCTCAGCCCTCCCCCTTCCTCTTAACCCCTTCACTCTTCTATATTTGTTTTTGATCTTTGGTCATTCTCTCATTATGATCAAACCACCGCAGTACGTATCTTTCAGACAGATACCTTATTTTGTACGCAGCCCACATACATTCTGCGTCCATTCATTCTTAACTCTGTCTCTTCTTGTTTTACCACACACATTGAGTATCTACTCCCACTGCTTCCAATTTTTATGGTGCTTCTGACATACCCAGTTCTTACTCAATATAATAAATGGGCAGAAACAGGTAGCCGTATAATGTTCACTCAACAAATATTCTTTATCTTACAACAGATTAAATACTATCACTACTATTCTACCCACATTTGCATGTTTTAACACTTCTATATCCATTTCCCCATCTTTAGCAAGATACTAAGATACACATAATTATTCACTTGTTCTAGTTTTTCACCATTTGTACATAGGTAATCCTCGCTTAATAACCACAATTGGGACCAGCAAATGAGTAACTAAGTGAGTAGCAATTAAGCAAGACATCGTGTGATTGCAATAGGTTTGTGACCGTAACTTCTGCCATGGTTGTTAACTGAATCGACCAATGTCGTGAAGCGAGACACCCTGTGACTATGACTTGCAATTTTACTGCAGATTTCCCTACTGACTCTGCCTAGCACAACCTGGCTGTGAAACTCACAAGTGTCGATCACACAACTGCTGGGACACTGCAACTGTTGTAAATGTGAGGATTGGTTGTAAAGTTATCAGCCCCGTCATAATTCTGAATGGTTCATAAAGAGGACAGTAGTTAAGTGAGGATTACATGTATCATTCCCAATTGTTTATTTTGCTTATGAAACTCAACTATTTAAAGTACCTGATAGATTTATTTTCAATTCATACTCCTACAGTCTGTTCATGCCCCCAACCAAGCCAGTTCTAAGAAGTCATCAGAACTATTCTTCATATATTTATTTTAGTTTATTTAAATTCATATGATTTGCTGGTCTGAAATCATACTTATAATTTGTCTACGTGAAAATATTGTCTTCTTTTTCTTTTTTTTCATTTTAGAGCTCAGCTGCAGCCCACAATGCCTTGTTTTGATGAAGATGTAAAAACAAACATAGCAACATGACTTAAAAAAAATAAAAATGTTAAAGCTTAGGAACAAAGCAGGAATCTTGTTGGCAATCAGCAAAATGCATCCTAAATGATAAAAGGAAACAATACTAATGGCTATTTTGGCATCAACTAAAATGAGATTGGTTCCAAAATTATTTCTCTTACCAAGAGCTCATAATCAGCAGAAAATGTGATTGCATCAGAAGTTTCTGCATCAGTGGGAAATTTCCAAGATATACCTACATGATGCTATTCACTTTTTCTCTTTGTACTCAACAAACTCTATCTTCCCTACAGCAAAACAAAACAGGAGAATATGTTCTCCACTCATGCAAATTCCTTCCAAGACAGTATCTGGAATAGTGGAACAATCCAATATTATGGTGCCTGTTTTCCTGGGACACATTTTAGGAACCTGAAGTGGAAAAAAAGAAGTGGATCCTGCACCTGTGGGAAAGGAGGAGGAGGAGGAGGTGGTGGAGGAGGAGGAGAAGGAGGGAGAGGGAGGAGGAGGAGGAGGAGGAAGGGGAAGAGGAAATGTTGGATCTTTACTTTCCTGAATTCCAAGCTACAAATACTGTATAAGGAATTGACCTGTATACATAACAAGGAAGTGTCTGGTTGGGAAAAGCTGTAGGATATGATATCACAGATATGTTATGATAGATAATATAACTCTCAACCCAGACTTTTTCTTTCATACAGTTTATGAGGAAAACAGCATGTCTACGTCCAATGGCCTTGCATCTATTATCACACCTCTCCTTTCACATGTCTATTCTACTCCCACACATAATAGTTATTCAGTCAGCTAAACTCATAACCAATCCACTCTTGGATATTCAACAGTCTTTAACTTTGTTTACCCAACTTCTATCCAACAACTGGCATAAGCAGGAAGAATCAAACATTTAGCTTAAAGTAGACATTTTGGGGAGACCAGGAGCCCACTTTGAATTTTCTGATTGGCTCACGGATAAAAGGACTAGCATAAAGACTTGCATTTTAAAACACAAAATACATGTCAAACTAGTCCTACCCTCAGGGGCATTTTATTATTCCACTGTGATCATATTTGCATGTTGCAAATAAATATTATGCTACAGATTCACATTTTGCCTTACCGCATGATATCTACCTACTTTTAAAATTAAAATAATCTTTTTAATTAAAAAAACCCTGTTTAAACAGTGGGTATCAAGGAAAATGTCTGACAGCACACTGGTGCCTTCAAGAACCAGACTGGGAAGTGGAAAAAGATAGAGTGGATTGCAAGCAACTCCTAAGGACCCCTTCAGGGCCTTCAAGAATGGGGAACATTTTGGACCAATTTCAAAGTTTGAGAAGGATTGAGGGCATTAGCATTCCTACAGCACCTCTGTACTTAGCAGGGAGAAACATTAATTAAGAAAAGACTATTCTGTGCACACAGGCTTTTGCTATGATTTAAATGCTACATGATCAGGAATTTTAAATCCTTCGTGCACACATACGGTTTTTCTGTAATGATGCTTCTCCTTACCTGGGGGGAAAAGGAACTATATTCTCATATGATTACCAATCAGAACAGAACAGAAGAAACCAGGAACTTTAAATGGAGTGTTACACAGAGCTATTCTAAAGAAAAAGTATGTTTGTTGAAAATAATTCTGTGCAGATATCTCCTCGTCCTTACTGCCCAAACATTTCTATTTCCTTAGCTTAAAAATAGAGTATTCTCAAAGTAGTTAACAAAGTCCAAGTAAATTTTTAAAAGAATTGGTTATTTCTAGAGATTACCATTAAGTAACTGTGAGTTTTCACAAAGTGTTTAAAATTTGTTTTTGGGAGATAGTGTGGTGGGGAGAAAAATCACCCACAGCTGCAAATAGTTAAACCTCTAATCTGAGTGCAGACTGAATGTATACCTGACATTTTTTTCTTCTTTTTAATGACCCCGTAATTCCTTGCTTCAGGGTGGGCGAACGAGTGGAGCTGAGCATTTAAATGTATACCTGACAATAATGTAAGTAAATCTCTGCAGTAAATCTAATCCAGGCCTGCACCATTTGTGACTCATTACGTGAAACTTCTCAAGTGTGGAGGGAGTCGGCATATTTTATTTATGTATTTATTTATATTTTGTGTTTCTAGACTGTCTTAACTCCCCCGAGGAGGGACTTTTGAAGATTTCATATTGTTATTTCTTTTTCACTTACTTAAAGCTGCACAGGTAGGCCCAAGCACTGAAGTGCAATATTCAGTTTGTAGGGTCATAAATCCTACTGTTCAAAAAACAGTCTCATCAGAATTATACATAGGGGCAGGGGTGGGATTCTCCCGGTTCGGACCGTTTGGGTGAGCCGGTATTTCCAGCGATGTGTTGGCCTTGCCCTCCAGCCCCCTAGTCTGTGCCTTATTTCCGTGTTTTGCAGCTCAGCTGATTCGAGTGGCACAGCGGATTGCCGCAAGTCAACTGCTTTACACACCGGGATTGGTGAGTTCTATAGCTAAAAATGGGCTTTTGCAAACACTGCGTGCGCACAAAGCACACACTCCCCAAACTGGTTGTGACATCGGTTGAATCCCACCACTGCAGAGGGGCAGTTTTCTTTCACTCGCATTGAACAGTTTCCAAATTCCTTTTCTGGACTCGCACGTGCCTCTTCTGCTTGTAACAAACATTTTACATCTGAATTAATTATGAACTACTTTGAATGCACCACATATTTTTCCAATGTGTGATCTGATCAGCACTTCAACATTAGCAGACATTAACTCAGGCACCAACTTTTCTAGGAAGTAAGGATGACAACAACAGCTATCCAATCAGAATCTATTCAAAACAGCAGGCAACATGATATGCATTACCGAATAGATGCACAAACACACATCAGTAGTCTAGAAAGATGGAGAAAACCCAGAAATGGCGCAACGATGAATATTAGCATTTGTTATAATTGCTAATCTAGTCTTATCATTATTTGAGGAGATTATCCTTTAAGCCAGGGTTGGGGAACTACGGCCCTTTTGTGAAGGTCTGTGAACTTCAACTCCCAGAATTTCTGAGCCAGCCATGCTGGAGGTAGGAATGGATGAATGGCGGTAGGAATGGCGCAGGAATTCTGGGAGTTGAAGTTCACAGAGCTTCGCAAAAGGGCCATAGTTCCCAACCTCTGCTTGAAGCAAACCTTATTAGCAACTGACCTATCGTAACAAAAAACCTTTAGCTTCCAATTGCCTGGGATTGGACCCAAAATAAAACAATCTGTTCCTTGAAGGTTGTTACTTCCTACCTCCTATGAAGAACATCATGGCCATCTGCTAATCAGAGAAGAGACAAAGGAGCTTTCTTCCCAGCTAGACACTGCATTAGCCTTGGGGCTACAGGAGGAGTGAGTAACTTGGGGCCCACCTGGTATTGTTGATCAGCACCCTAGACCGGGGGTCTCCAATCTTGGCAACTTTAAGACTTGTAGACTTCAACTCCCAGAATTCTGAAAGTTGAAATTCCTCAAGTCTTAAATTTGCCAAGCTTGGAGACCCCTGGCCTAGATTGTCATGAACAATGTTAGCAGGTCCTGGAAGTTGTGATTGAGCAACATCACAAAAGGTCAGAGGTACTTTACTCCTGGAGTTGAAAACGAGGTTTGCTTTTCTTCAGCTCTGTAGATTAGGAATGGCTTTTAAAATGGATGGATGGATGGAAGAAAGATAGATAGATAGAATATATAATTGCCATCTTCTTTCAGCCACAATGAGGATAAAACTGATAAATCTTGCACAATTAAGCATAGCTTTATTCACTGCTTTCCTCTAAATTTAGAAACTGCAGCACTGTGTGCAGTGATTTTTAGTCCTTGTTTCACCATTTCAAGCCTTCAGATGTAAAGCCCATCAGTGACTGTCTTCTATCTCCCAAAAATACTTCTGACTGCCATTTAATAGGCATTTATCTTAGTATAAGTTCAGAGCTCCTCAGACTCCAAAGAAAGGGAATTATTTCATAGCAAGATTTTGAATAGGACTAACTCATGGAACAGCACAGAGTAAAACTTTTCAGCTCTAAGGGATGTTATCTGCAGAGATTACTATGCAATGGCAAAAGAAAAAAATAGGGCTCAAAAACTGTGATTTTCAACTGCTTTCTCGAGCTTTCGATGTTTAAAGGTTATATTTTCTAATGGAGGATTCCTTGCCTGGCTAGTCCCTACGGGAAATGCTGGGATCTTTTTAGATCCGGTTGCACCAGGGGTGGGATTCAGCCATAACCTTTTGGATTCTATTATCTGCCACCTGGGTGAGACATCGTAATCTTGGTGGCATTACAGAGATTAAATATAATTTCATTCATCCTAACTTCAGCAAGAAAATTGTTTCTTTTTTAAATCTCAACGAATGCTAAATCAAAGTATTCCTGCAATACAACTCAAAGATATTGTTGCAATGTATTGTTCAATTAATCCATTATTAAACTCTGAAATTACTACTGCTTACCATCCTAGAAGGAATACTAAAAGGAAGGTATGGTACAAACAAGACTGTAGAAATAAAGTTCTGACAAAAGCAACGGAGCAGAGTGAATTCCAATTAAATAATGAAATTATTGATCTAATTTCAATCCCAGTATGAGCAATTATTAAAGAATAAGAAGTTGTCCTCTCAGAGGAATTAATAGAAGAAACCTGGCCTGAGATTAATTTAAAAAAATGGGAGGACATTTTGGGAATTGATTGTTACTGGCATTTCTACACATACTACCATGTCCCAGACATATATGTATCTCAGTACAAAATTGGATCCAATTGTATCTTGTGAACTGAGCCAACAGCATCCTCTACTGAATTAAACATACTACCAGAGTGGTTAGCTGTATCAAAACTTGAATGTAAGCAGTTGATTTCAACCTTGGGATTCATGGTGAGTCCTCATCCTGACCAAACTCTTCTCAAAGACTCTAAACAAAG
>JANHFL010005853.1:60226-75034 GCA_032468155.1 Oxyrhabdium leporinum
TTCCTTCCTTCCTTCCTTCCTTCCTTCCTTCCTTCCTTCCTTCCTTCCTTCCTTCCTTCCTTCCTTCTTCTTCTTTTTCTTTTTCTTTTTCTCTTTCCCTGTCTCCTTTACTGTCCCTTTTTGCGTGCTGAAATGCAAAAGGGGAAACATTTCTCCTTTTTTGTTTTGTGTTTAGTTTGTTTTGCTAGCCCCCTGCCGGTGAAAACAGAGCTCAGGGGGACGCACATGCCACCCACATGCCCCATTTTCAGCCACAACGGCCTCTTGCAACCCTCTGCCAGTGAAAATGGAGCTTGTGGGCCACCCCACGCCCCGTTTTCAGCCATGACAACCTCCTGCAGCCCTCTGTGCGTGGCCCTCCTGAGCTCTTTTTTCACTGGCAGAGGGCTGCAGGAAGCTGTCACAGCCAAAAATGGGATGCATGGGGTTGCACACGCCCCCCCCCCCCAGCTCCATTTTCTCTGGCAGAGGCACTGTAGGCCAGTTGTTTGCTGTTTCCAGGCCAGCCCTAGAGGCCAGATCTAAGCACCCGCAGGCCAAATTCAGCCTTGAGTTTGACATCCCTGATCTAGATGCTATTAGAACTCTGTTGTCTGTTTATCACCTTCAATTGGACAACATTGGAAGGTATAGGGCAACAATTATTAAATGAAGACAACTCAAATGGGCTAATTTATAGAATGCTGGGACCATGACTCCAATGGGAATTTTTTTTTTAATTTACTATTTTTTATGCTGCCCATCTCCCATATAAGGTGACTCTGGAAAGCTTACAAGTTATAAAACAAGTAGAAAAATAATGAAGATATTAAAATATTAAAACTACACAGATTAAGATTTGAAAATTATATTGAAACCAGAACTAAGAGATGGATGGTAGGGAAACAAGGTCTTCTTACCCTGCCAGCCACCTCCATCGATGAGCGCCCCACTCAGGGCCCCAGGTTAACCAGCAAAGCCAAATTTTAATGTTGTTCCCGAAGGCTAGAAGCAATTATCTGGTGATGGAGTATTCTACAGGAATGGGATCACATCACAAAAGGCCCCTTTCTTTGAACCCACTTGCTGGAATTCCTTTGTAGATGGGATGCATAGCAGGCCTCTTCCACTGGTGTGAGTGGGGTGGGTTAGTCCCATTGGGGAGAGAGTGCTTTTCAGGTACCCTGGTCCCATGCCACGTAGGGAAAATTTCCACACTTCAAACTATACTTCCCAGAAACGTGAAGGTTTTATGGTAGAAGGAAAGATGGGAGGGGAATATGACCGCTCTCTTTCCAACCTTTCTCTGAGACCATTCTCTACTTTGGAACTGAGGCTGAAAGTTGAAATCTCTTAATGGTGCTGATCAGTGGGGATGGACAAAGGGGTGACTCAGATGCCTGCTGGCAAGATAGGGTTGGCTGGAGGGCGCTTGTGGTTGATGGGTGAGCCCTCTTTCTCCCTGCAGGGAATAGGCCCTTGGAGACATGCTGGAATGCAGAGTGGGGGTACCTTTTTCCTCATGGTTTGCAGCTCCCTTTTGTTCCTTCTCCCTCCAGCAAAGTGGCAGGCAGTTCACTGACAAGTAAGTCAGCTGAGGAGGAGGATGAGGAGGCTTCATTGGGGCAGTGAGGGGAAGGAAAATGGCACCAGCCTATATTATATGTGAAAAGAATGGCCCCACTGGTTATAGGCTGCCTACTTGGATTTAAATTGCTATCACACTCATTCTAGGGTAACAGGAATTGTGATTTAATGCATCTGAACACAAAGGGGATTTTAATCCATATATATTCACCTCCAATAAAATCAAACATATTATTTTATATTAAGTTAGAAAGACACAATAAGTTATAGCATTATAGAGAAATGTATAAGGCTGCAAAACAATGTTCATACAATCCTAGGAGCAGAAGATTCGCAACGAAAATAGGGCCAAACCACAAAAGCTTTAATGCTCTGTAATAATTAAAATGAAATGTGCAGGGATTCAGCCCCATTGTGATGCCCTCATTCTGTCTGAACTGAAGAAGTTGCAACTGTGTGTAATTAACTGTGTGTACTTACGTACAATTGAGATACATGCCTACACTGGGAATATAAATCATTTATATACCAAAAATGTATAGAATGGGCCATGCTCCTCTTCAGTGCATACAAGATGAACCTTATATGTGGTAGCACCTGATTTCCTGACTTTAAGACCTTGGTGAGAAGATGGATATGCAATCTGAACACACACACAGCCACACAAATATATGTATATAGGCATGCATGAACTAGTTAATCCCTTCTTATCAGCACCATTTTATTTTAATTTGGCAGAGCATGCACTGATTGTACAATAGATAAAGAGAGATGAACCGCCCTAACCAGTCTGATGCCCTCAATAATTATGGAGGAATTGTTCCATTGCCAGTACTGATTTGAGATTTAGTAGCCAATCTGGTTTGGGGCCACCAGATATGGCACCAGCGAAAGCATCTTGCTGTTTGCCTCAAGCAACATTATTATTTACAAATATTTCTCCATACCTATATACCTACATGGTATTCCTGTTAAGATAAGCAGCATTATGCAAAGGGTAGAAAACATATATTCCAAGGCCAATTGTAAAATAAAACACAATCACAACAATAAATAAAATCAGTACAAAATTCAACACATACTAAAAGTTATACTGAAATAAATCACGTTTCCCATTGGAACATCATTCTGAACAGTAAGACTCATTCAGAGAAAAAGCATATGAGTAAAAGAATGGCCCTCTTACAAATTGGCAGTCTTACATTCTTTAATTAAAACTAAACTACAACTGCATTTAGCATTATATAATTCATTCTCAGCAAAATGGTATCATAATATCTTGCACTGTGGTGGTTACAGCTGAAGCCTTGTGTATAAGAAGTTCCTGGTCCTATGTTCCAAGGCTTGATATGTCACTCTTGTACCAATATTCTAGAAATGTGGACAGCGAGGAGGAACAGTAAGGAATACTGTAAGAGTTTATCTTTGTGCTTTTAAATAATATAGTAATCAATTAAAGGAAACTTTAAAGCAAAAAAACAAACAAACACGGAAGAAATTGCCAACAGATGTTACGTTATTTATCATATTTATGTGGCTGCTCCTCTCACAAATAATGTGCAGGATATAGTGAAATAGTGATATAGTCACAACTGGAATGGTCAAACAGCTTGGCCACCAGTTCTAAACGGAATTTATTTTTGCTTCTCCTTTTTTCCTGGAAATCAAAGAAGCTTACAGTACATGGGACTCTCTTTCAGTATATCCTTACCACACCAATAGCAACAACGACACTAACATTTCTGTAAGGGATATTGGGCAAAAAGAGTGATTGGTCAAAGTCATCAACTGAGTTGCAGAGGATTAATTTGAATGAGATCTCCCAGTCCTAGTCCAAGATCTCTCAACCACTGCATCATGGTAGCTCTCAAGAACCAGATACTGTACATAGCAATAGCATTTCGACATATATGCCGCTTCATGGTGCTTTACAGCCCTCTCTAAGTGGTTCACAGAGTCAGCCTATTGCCCCCAACAATCTGGGTCCTCATTTTACCCACCTCGGAAGGACGGAAGGCTGAGTCAACCTTAAGCCGAACTGCTGGCAATCGGCAGAATTAGCCGGCAATACTGCATTCTAACTGCTACGCTACCATATGCCACGAAGATAAGCCTACCCATGATTACTACAGTTTTACTACAGCTCTACATTACCTTCAGGACTGGAATGCTGAGGACACTGAGAAAGAAGTATTGTAGAAGATGATGCCTTGTTTATGATCTTCCCAGAGACACCTGGTTGAGTGCACAGGTTGAAAGCTGGACCCTGTGACCTTTGATCCAATCCCAGTAGAGCTCCTCTCACATTTGCCCACTCAGGCCCTGTGCTTGCCACAGAACAAAACATCCCCAGAGACACCCTGAGATTAACCCCTCCAGCACATACTAGATTTCCTTCTATTCCAGTCACCACTGTGCAGTGATGAGCCAGGGCTTCAGCGAACCTTGGCATGCTATTGCCTGGACTGGAAGGGAGAATGATAGGGTCATGCGGAAGAGAACATCCTTCAAATGTAGAAGGGATTTTAGAGGAAAATCAATCTGGTTGCTATCTTTCCTCTTTCCCCGTTCCCTCCCACCCCACACCTGCCAAAGATATCCCTGCCATAATAAGTTATAAAAAGACTCCTGCCGAATTGCAAAGAGGGTTCTTTGTAACAATGCTGGATTCATGTCATCTCACAACTGTTATCAAGTCAGTCTGGGACTATCGTGGCAGCGTTCTCGGCATCAATCTGGAATACACAATGAGCTTTAAGTGCTGTACCATTAGTTGAGAGACCAATTATGGTCTATTGCTATCATTGAGTAAAGCAATCACGAAGGGAAACTCTTGGATTTCTCTCATGTGGCATAGATAGCATTCTTTTAGAAACATGCTACATTTTAGGGTTGCGGGAAAATTTCCCCCCTTATAACTGCCGTATAACCCTCTAAATGTATTTTGTACTTTGCTGTAATAGGCACTGCACAATTCAAGAATCGGATGCTGGGTTATTGTAAGAGTTTAGAAAAGACCCTCAACTTTGAAGAATAACTTTTTCTGAACTCTTCAAAAACAAGGGTATGGTAAATTGAAAAGATTTTCTGGTCAATTTCAGGTGTATTTCCACATAATATCTAGAATCTTTCAGATTTGACATGCTATTTAGTTTCACATACGTCTTTTGCGGGATGCAGTCTCATCACTTATTATTGAGTTACTATTAGACCTGTTTTTCCTTTAGAAGCTAAAGGCATTATACAGTATGTAACATTCTGTTCTACAAATTTTCTTCAAAACAACTTGTGAAGATGGATTGGGCTGAAGGAGATAATGACTGGCCCAAAGTCACCGAATAAAGGCTTTCAGTTTTTGTCTTCTGAGTGTCAGTCCAACCAGAGCCAGTTTGATCTATTGGTTAAGGTACCAGGTTAGAAAGGAGGCAACTGAGTTCAAGTACCGTCTTTGCCACAAAAGCCAGCTTGGTGGCTTTGGGCCAACCACTATCTCTCTTAGCCCAACTTATCTCATAATGTTATTGTTGTGAGGCAAATAGGAGGAGGGAAGTGTGTTGGATATGTTAGCTGCTTGTGTTATTTTTAAAAAACTAATAGAGGCCAGATACAAATAAATAAATTAGAGCGTTACACCACATACTTATTATACCACATTATGCCCATTTGAATCTCCCATAGGAGGCTTACATATTCCTTCCTCCTATGGGAGGGAAGATGTAAACAAAAAGGTAAGCAATCTTTTAGGGATAGGAGCACATTCAAAATGTTGAGTACATTTAGTGGGCACACTTGTAAAATGGCTGCCCTATAAGAATGATCTGTTAATAAAATTACTGCCATGCTGGCCATGGCTACTGACACAAAATACTAATAGGTGAATTAGCCCTTTGAAAATGTTACCTGCTATCCACTGGGCTCAGAAACGGTTTTGAAAATAATATGCTAAAGGATCTTTTATTTATACTGTATTTTGCTTCGCCATGCATAAGCTTGTTGTTTATGTCTTTATTTTTGTTAAAGGAATGTTTAGCTGGGACCCTAGCAGTCCCTGAAGTGGCATATTGGTGGTCCTTGACTTAATGTGTAGCCTGCAGCATTGTTGCATACTGGAATTAAACTTGGACATGAAGGTGCATCCAAGTATAATGTTAGGAATCTGAATAATACGAATAATACTATAGACATTGTGGCGTCTACTAGGGATATTCAAGAAATTTAAAACTCAGGTGATATAAGTATTGTAACACTTTATCATCATCTTCATGCAGAGAATGTTGATATCCAAAGCATTGACTTCAGCACTTTCTTATATTTTGTTCAGTCATTACGTACTGTACAACATTCTAGCTGGGACCAAAATCTTTCGGTAGCCCATGTCTCCACTTTATAGGAAGTTATTCAAGTGGGCATGTTTAATTGTAGAACCACCATCATATTACTTTTTGTCATATTACTTTTGTCATATTACATCTTTTGTCAAGTAAAATTTTAATATTATAACCAATTAATACTATTAATACTGTAACATAAATATCAATACTGTATACTATTGATTGTGCAATGTTAATTTATTCATATAAACTTGTTATGAGCATAGTTCTCTTGCCAGCTAGAAGAACTGCAATGTTCCCAATAAACATTCCTTTCAAGACTGCAGATTTTTTATCTTCATCTTTTGAAAATAAGGTTTGGTCTTTTTTAGTCCTGGTAACAATTACTTTAGGTTTCAAAGACGGGAGATGGACTGAAATCTTTAATCGCTGCTTATAAACTATGCGGCCAGATAATGCAATATTAAAATTATTTCAACTTCTGCGTTGTTTACCTTTAAACTGTCATAAAGAACATTATGAGAGAGTCCTACCTCTCACCTATTGGGGTTAAGGAGAGGATGCTATTGAACCATGCCTTTAGAAGAGGAAGTGGGAACTAACAAGCTGCTATCGCAAAGCAGGAGATGATGCCACGGTGTGAAATTCTAGAGAACTACTTGGGTCCTTTGAGATCTCCAGCCCTCTATGGCTCAGCAGTTCTCTTACAAAACCCATGTTTAATTCCTGGACACTTATATACATTTATAATTAGATTTAGAATTCTTTATTGGCCAAATGTGATTGGACACACAAGGAATTTGTCTCTGGTGCATAAGCTCTCAGTGTACATACAAGCAACAAGTGATAAATTAGGATCATAATCATATGATTATGATCATGTATGCTTTGCCTTTCTTTATAAAATTGAGCGATTTCCAAAAAAGCTGATGATATGCCTATAATTAAGTAAAAGGATAGTTCATCTAAGTAAGATTAGCTGATAAGGAATACCACCTTGAGTTTTTGTTCTTTCAGATATTCAAACAAATGGAAAAAAACAGCAAAACATATGCTGCTCTTAACCTTGACTGAAAGAGTCTTCTTTTTCCTTTATTCTTTTCTGATTTAATTTTTGTTCTCCAATTGTCAAATGTTTAATTGTTTCAACTTAATGGGTTTTGTTTTTAATCTGTTTGCTGTCTAGAATCACTGTAACTCTAGAAATTAATTAACAAAAAAATCAGTTTTGAGAAATGAGAGTATTTAGAACTCTGCGCTAAGTTTTAAATTTTTATTTTTACATTGTTATTTGTAAATTTTTGCAACAGAATCCAGTGATGTAATAAGTCAACATACATCATTAGTAAACATACATAGAACCTCTTATTAGTCCTGGTTTTGGGGGTGGGACAGATCAATATTGGGTCCATTTTTCAAACTAATGCAAACTTCATCCATTACTTCACTGATACCTTCAGATATGCTGCGCTACAATTTGCAACATCTTCCAGCCAGAATATTTATTGGATATCAAGCTGGAGAAGGAAGCTGATTGCAAGAACATCAATATCTTTTCATTCTGTAGTATTACAAAAGACACCACTATAAGTTAACATAGCTTCCTTTTTTAATCTGCAGTATTTCGTTGTTGGAAATATTGGCCTAAGTGCTATAAAGTTATCCTTCTTGCAACTCAGTGAAGCCTGAAATCTGTATAAAACAATCTATACACGGGTCATATTCTGAAAAGAAAGCATGAAGCACCAGCATCATCCAGACTTCCCATGTGTCGGTGAACAAACCTACAATTTACGGGTGGGGGGGACAGAGGTGGTACTCGGCCAGTTCAGACCGGTTCAGGTGTACCGGTATCTCTGACGATCAGTTGGCCCCTCCCACCTGCCCCCGTTCTATCCTGTCCTTTATTTCCTGCTTTGTAGCTCATCTCAATCACGCGGCACAGCTGATTTCCCCCCATCACTGTTCTACTTACCATTACTGACTTGGAAGGTAAGCAGCTGAGCTTCTTCTAAATGTTCCATTTTCGGTGAGCGCAAAGCGCATGCTCACCAAACCAGTTGTTAAACCGGCAGCATCCCACCACTGGTGGTGGGGAAGCAGGATCTTGAACAAAACTTCAGTGGCTGAATGTAAGCAGGGCTTGATTGGTGAAATTACAAAGTGGCAATTATGGAGAAAATCCACAAATAACATTAAGACTACATCTCTCTCTCTCTCTCTCTCTAAGCAGCTTCTTCTGGTGTGTCTACACTACAATCGTAATTTCACAGCCCTCTCATTGCTTTTGTCTAATCATCATTGGCTAGGAAGCCTCCATGTGATATTTCATTGAGTCTCATTAGAGGAGATTGTAAACTAAATTCAGAGAAAATGAGAGAGAATATTTTGGGTGAATATTTTGAGAGAATATTTTGGGTTTGAGTTCTTCCGCTTGCTCCTTGCAATTAAGCAGACATTTGTAAAAATCCCAGCTGGCATCATTATTTTCATTGTCATACAATTGGTCATTATGCTGTTACAGATGGTTCCTCAGCCAACTTTAGTACAGAGAAGTTTTGCTACCAACAGAGCTCCTGATACTGCAGTGTGTGTGTGTGTGTGTGTGCACGCACACGCATGGATGCATATCAAATCATTCTTCAAATCATTTTCGATTCTTGGTAATTGGACAAGTCCCTGAAGTTTTTTTGGCAAAATTTTCAGAAATGGTTTGCCTTCTTCCAAGGGCTGAGAGAAAGTGACTGGCCTGAGGCTTCATGACTAAGGTAGAACTGGAACTCACAGCCTTCTGGTTTCTACCCTGGTGCCTTTGCCATTATACCAAACTGGTTTTCATATAATTTATAGCTGAGATTTATATACTACCTTCCAAAAAAGCTCTCTATTGTAAGTTAATGTTAGATATTTATATCTACAGTTATTCCTGTAACATCTATATCAGTTTCTATTTATTAATGAATGAAGGAATATTTCAATTATGGCCACTGACCAGAACTGAAAAAAATACACATTAAAAATAAGAAATAAAAACAAAACAAGATAAAGCGTTACAATTGGTGGTGGGTTAATCAGTGAATAGTAAAACTGCCTAATTTTACAAGCAGTATAACAAAATTTAGCTACATTTAGAGACCGAATCACACTGATCTGATAACAACAGCTGTACATAGGTAAGGAGGTATAGCCCTTAAATCCTTATAGATGGCCCTTGGGCTCCTATAAAGCAGGGCCATCAAACTGCTGGCCAGCAGGCCAGATGAATCACGCGCTGACCACGTCCACGCCCAGTTTAGCAAAGGGGGGAAAAGTCCCAATACGTCACGTGATGCTGTCGAGTTTGACACCCCTGTTACAAAGGGTAGAGTTTAAAAGGTTGTAGTTTAAACATGGTCCTGGTCCTGTTGGACTTCAAGGTCTCGGATATGTTTAAATGCTGTATGTACCTGCTCATCACCCTTCATTAGGAACACCTTTCCTGGAGATGCTGAGGTGTTGCAGTTTTTGTGAGATTGTCCCAAACCATATTGATTTGTAGTTGTCCTCAACAAGGAAAGAAACCAGACCTTTGGGAAAGATCAGTAACTTCAATCAATGTGCTGTGATATAGGTTTATGAATCTGTTTCTACTTTAATATCTTAATACTACATTTGGAACACAACCTGTAACATAGCCCTTAGGAATTTAAAATAAAAAAGTGAAAGGTCCTAGCTAGGTACTGAAAAGCAGTTGTGTACAAAAATAGCATTTTGTAAAAGGAAACAGTATTTTCAGACCATCTTAAATTAAAACCATCTTTGAACATTCTACTTGAAATGTAAGAAATATTTATTTATTTATTTATCTGTTTGTTTGTTTGTTTGTTTGAATCCTGCCTTTATTATTTTTTTTTCAAATAGCTCAAAGTGAGGAATGTATATACAATAAATCATCTTCCTATTGTCCCTACAACAATAAATCCTGTGAGGCGAGCTGGGCTGAGAGAGAATGACTGGCCCAAGATCACCCATCTGACTTTCATTGCTAAATCAGGACTAGAGCTCAGAGTCTCCTGCTTTCTAGCCTGGTGCCTTGGCCACTAGACCAAATTTCAACTCATATCATTTGGTCTTGTCCAGCCATAGCTCCCTTTCAAGTTTCAAGTTATAGTATATGTTAGTACAATTTCAGGAAACAAACATCTGCTACATATACTGAAACTCTGATTCCTGTAAACTGTAACTGCGCGAAATGATGTACCATAGGGAAATATTTTGAACTAAGATACTCAAATAAGCTAAGTTATAGAAATATCCAAAATCCAGGATCCATGATTCCCATGGAATTGAAATTTGGCAATTTTTTTCAAAACATTTTATGAGATAAACATTACCATAAAATAATTTAAGACATAATACAAAATGTCATAAAACATTTCCTGGGCTGATGTTTTCAGAGCAGATACATCTCTGAGTGTATCCCAAATTTCAGGCCGAACACTAAAGTCAGTCTTCATAGCATTGAGGAATTTGGTGTGGAAATACCTCTGAAATAATGACCTAGTGGGACATGATTTTTATCTAGTAATAGTAAAAGACGGTTAAGCTATGTTGAATTATATTTTAAAAATATGGAATCTATTATTTTATGAAGAGGCTTGGCTATATGGAGCTTCGGACTCAACAAAAACAAATTTGCATAATTTGAAAGAAATGTAACCTCCTAATATTAAAGAATGGATTCAAGATAGGTGTTTGTTATTCCTTTTTTGAAATATCTTTATATTGTCCAAATGAAAAGATGGAGTAATATGTTTCCTCATGGTTTAGAATTAGTGATGTTTATGGATTAATTTTATATTAAAGTTATTAGATTATCTTTCTTTTCCATTTACTATTTTCTGTTTCTTTCCTTATGTTTTATTTTATTTTAATCATTATAACATATGTAGGATTTTTTCACTATATAGTCACTGATATATTTTGCCATAATTGTTCAAGGTATTGTTTGTATATGATACTTGTCAATAAAAATAGAAATACTATTCTAAATGCAGCATAAGCTGATGCCCCTAGATTATGAACATAAATAAGATGTACTACCCAGTAACTCAGTATTAGAAAATCTCCGGTGAATTATTAACTGCCATCATATAACACTTAGCTGCTATCCCTTATGCAGATGCTATTTGGACAGTGCTGTCTGCTGGAGCCTTGGAAAACAATGTCAAACCCTGGTGGAAATTAGAAATGCATTCCAGAAGCAAAATGATAGAAGTTGAGCCTGGAATACATTACTTTTTTTGAGCTGAAGAAGATACTAAATTAAATTAATTAAAGAAGATAACTACAGGAGATACAATTAAAATTATTTAATTGTAATAGTAAAATATAACACAAACTAAACTTAAAAAAGAGAAAGAGAAATACAGAAATGAAGGAAGGAAGGAAGGAAATGGTGCAAGGAAAAAATGAGAGATAAAGAATAGAAAAAAGAAAGAATAATCTAAAAGAAATATATAAATAAGTTATTTCCAACTTCCACCATAAGTATAAACAAGTTTAGTGATTTTTCATCCCCTCCATGGTTACGAACAATTAACTCTTCATCCCATATCCTACCTGCTGTATATATGTAGACAGATCCCTAAAGCATCATTTCTAAACTGACTTTCCCAATGGGAGGGCTATGGGGCTCCCTCCAGAGGGCACCTTGAGTAATTTCAGACAAAGTGGCTTCTTTGCCCAGCTTCATTTCCTGAGGTTTGAGGAAAGGGGAGAGAGGTGCCATTTCTGTTTTTCTTTTGGGAGTGTTTTTAAAGAGTCAGTTGTTCATTTTAGTATAATATAGTACACAGATAGAAATTCAGATCATTTCACTTTGCCCAGCCTGTGGCCATCTAGATCTATTGGACTATACATCCCATCTTCCCCAGCCAGCCCAACGACATGTCTGGAAAACACCAGAGAAGGGAGTGAAAAGATGGAGGTTCAAACTGATTGCAAAAAAAAAAGTCAGAGAGACAGCTTGCCCCTTGAGGAGGGGTCCTTTCAGATAGACAACATCCCCTCAAAAGCAGATTCGAATTCTATTGAGAAGTTTCACTGGCGGATGCAATTCCTTATAGTCAAAAATGTGTGTGTGTGTTTTAGAAAACCATCCTTCAAGTTTATTTCTTGGTTCATCATAATAACCCTAGCTCACTAATATCCTGAGGAAAAGTCCCATACAGAATGGAAAAGTCAGAGCGGGAAGGAGTGATGGTAGCCCCCTTTCTTTAAAACCATTCTTTTTAAGTCAAGATGTCCGTAATTAACATATGAAAGGAGAAAATACAAAAATACGTCGATTTTATCTATATAAGAAAAAGCAAAAAGAAAGTGAAATAAATAACCCAAACTGTTGATCATGCAATTGGATGTGCTAGTAGTGCAAATCAGACACCCTGGAAAACCTATCCCTCTGTACCATTATTCCTAATCATTCTTTTTTTCATTTCACATCATGGACTGTGTAACGTGGGACTACAGTTTGTTCTGTTCCAGGGGAAGGAAAAGGTGAACTTGCTTTCTTTTATTTTTCAGTTTCCATCTGCATTGCAGCAGCACACCAGTTCTTCTTTCTCGTCTGTTTTGGTTGCTATGAGAGGATGGAAGGAGGGAAGGGGAGGTCATGTGCAATCTATTTTCAATCAAAATTGATAATGTACATTTTCTCTTTTCTTTTTACCTTGTGATGTACAATATGTAGCCTCTGACATTGATTTTCTGAATGTTTTCTTGAATTAAGTCCGTCACTCCGCTTCTGAAGCAGTGAAATGCACTCTCCCTCCATGTGATGGAACAACACACAGCTTTTCTAAAAAGAAAATAGCCTTTGCGAAGGGCACGGTTTTGGAAATGAAACTGGCTGTTAGGCTAAGGAGAATTTCTGCATTGTAATGATAGGTTTTTAGGCCATTGCAGAGCTTTGCTATCACTTGAAATCATTTATCAAGACTAAGAGATTATATGATGTTTTATTTAAGAAGACAAAACCTTTCTGTTCTTTCTTTTATTCTCTTCAGCTGATTATGCTCGTCCCCAATGCCCTGAGATACTTTTGAAATATACATGAATAAAACATGATTTGTGAGTATGCAAATCTACTTTCCTCCCCTTTGTTTGTAATACTGTAGAAAACTTGCCAGCGTGTTCTCTGGAAAAATAACAATCACATTCAGAGGAGAACCAAAAGACCAGGAGTTAGATATACTATACTTTAAATGCAGCACCACAGATCTCAGCATCTCCTGATATCTCAGCCCAGCCTACCCTGGACAGCTCTGAGGAAAACAGCTGATTTGTTATCATGCTGAAAGTTTGTTATCTTTTTCAAAGTGAGACGTGTGTGATGAACTCCCTGGGCAATGTGCTGCTGCCAGATCAGCTGGACAGATGCCGTCTATCAAGGGAGCTCTGCTCACTCAGCAATGGGCAGATTGAACTCAAGCATGAGAAGAGCTGTTTGGCATTTAACACATGCATGTGCAGTCTAACATATCCTCAAGCATAAAGAAAATATGCTGAATGTATGCCTTACAACTAATAGAGCAGCAATCAAATTACCAGGGCAGGGCTGTTTCAGATTTGGTAATGCTCCCGTTCAAAGGCATTTTCATCTAAAAACGGTGTGCAATCAATGTGTCAGTGCCCATAAGGTTCAACTGTGCATGGCATATATATATATGCATAAGGAGCCACAATTTGTCTGCACATGAGCTGAAAACATACATATTGATTTGGATTTCAGTTTCCCCTACAGAAGCAAACACCTAGGTTGATAGAGAAATGTGTATATCACTTGATAGGGGGGGCGGGGAAAATAAATAGTTGAGGATGATTTCCACTGAAGTCAATGAATTTTTTTCCAGTCATGGTTAAAATCATTGTTTTCATTGGGATTAATCCTAGCTGGACTATATCCAATTTAGGATGCTGAAAGCATGTCCCTTATATGGATTATTGATATTTACAAACAAAAATAAAAAAACACCAGTCCACCCACAACTTACTTTCCCCTGGCTCTGATGATTGAGAGATTCAGCAACCCCCTATTATCAATTTAAAAATAATTCTATATTTACAAAATCAGTAAATGCATGTACATTAAAACTAAGCTCCATGTTATGGAGACAACTGTTTTGGGCCAGACTGTTGATGTCCCATACTAAAAAGCACAGTGATTATTATTTGATAAAAAATGCAATTTACATCTATGTAAACTCAATTACACTAGGCTTGTAACACAAGTAACTCCAATCAGAACCACTTTTTATACATTTTAGGCTTTTCCCCATCGAAACTTGAAATGTATGATAAGCATAAAAACATTCTTGCTGATATAAAGTGCCTCCCAACCAACAGACATAACTAAAAAATACATAGGGACACGAGAAGTGTTTTTCTTTTAAGAGATCCATTGATTGCCACTTTAAGACCTACCCAATTAGATGAAATTTGGCACACTAACATTAATTGCATTTTTTTAAAGAAAAAAAAAAAGTCCCTTGAGCATGTTTGATTCAATGCCTGTCCAAGGCGAGCCTTCTGCGCGGCATCTCAAAATACCGCCAACTCTTGTCATGAGAATGACGGGTTGACCCCAACTGTCTTTTGAACAAGTCCATAATTGTCAAACTCCGGTTAACTGGTAGCAGTCTTGGAAGCTAATTAGGATCGGCCCTTGGATGGGAGACCACGAGGAGGGAAATCCCAGGACGGCAGGTGAGTGAGAGAGTCGCATCCCGGAAGAAAGCCACCGGTGAGCCGCGTCCGTCCTCCTTCCCGACAGAGCCGCGTGGCCTGGGTCCTGCCCCTGCGGAGGGGGCCTCGACCCACGTTTGTCCGCCAAAGTGTCCCTCAGGAAAGAGGGGGGCTGTCGAGGGGGGCG
>JANHFL010005854.1:12399-39721 GCA_032468155.1 Oxyrhabdium leporinum
AAATGTAAAAATAAATAAATAAAAATAAATAGTAACGTGCGGAATCCTTAATGCTTTCTGAGCTTGGTTGTTTGCTTCCTTCAACTCCCAAAATTCTTGGCTGGCTCGGGAATTCTGGGAGTTGAAGTCCACAAGCCATAAAAGGACCATCGTTCCTCACCCCCCTGAGCTAAAGTGACATAGGTTCCTCATGCCCCCACCCAAAGGAAGGACCCAAAGACACTGTAGGAGGAGGTCATTTTTCTTCTTGTGCCCATCTTCTGGAGTGAAAAAAAAAAGCTTTGCAAATAGGCTTGCAAAACCTTGTTCCAAATTCCTCAGCTAATTCCTATGTATGGATAGAGCTTGAAGGTTATGGTGGCAGTCAAAAATCACTTGCTGAGAGGCAATTGACTGCACAGTGTTTTATATACAAACAAAAGTGACAAATGGTTTTCTTTCTGGCTTCCTTTCAATTATTACAAGCTGTGAGCTGTGTACATTATAAGTCTTCCACAACATGGTGGTACTTTCCAATTGTGCTGGAACACATCCGGAGAAGACTTGGAAGTACTGTCAAGTAGTCCTCACTTAATAACTGCCCTGTTTAGTAACCACTTGAAGTTACGAGAGCCTTGTAAAAGTAACTTTGCGATAAGTTCTTGTATTAATGATTGTCACAGTGTCATGTGGTCATTCAGTTGCCATTTGTGCAATTCACAGCTGACTTCTGACAAGCAGAGCCAGTGGAGAAGTCAACAGTAAAATTGCATATTGCGGTCATATGATGTCTTAATTAATGACCATGAGTGATTCCCTTAACAACTACAGAGAAATACCATGCAGTCGCATGTCTTGCTTAATGACCACATTTTTAGTGACAAATTGCTGGTTTCAGTTGTGGTTGTAACGCTAGGACTACCTGTACTTAAGTCCATAGAAAATTTCCTTGGCCATGGAATTCTGACAGGCAGCAGAAATGTCTTTCCCCTGCCTACTCCCATGTTATTTCTTTTAGTAAGTAACATCAACATGGACCCTTTTTTTAATCTAAAGTTTTTTGTTTTTTATTTTGAAGCATACATATCATTGTGTGGACAGTGTGTTGGCTGAGTATCGTTAATTCCGATATAAGAAAAATAAAAATTACAACAGTTATCAAACTTACCTAGTCTAATATTATTATACATATCTATGTCAACGCTTAATCCTTCGTTTTTTTATTTATTCAATTATTTGTTACTTCATCTTAATGGTAATATAGTTATATCTAATACCTTTTTCAAAATCTGATCTTAATTTCCTATCTTCACTTTGATAGTATTATATAAAAATGCATATAACAATATTTCCCCCATTTCTGATTTTTAAATTTATTCTTATCTTTAGTACATCCAATTGGGTTTTTTTCATTTATTCAATAGTAATATCATTTTTTAGACATACCTAATAACATCCTTTTTCAAAATGTAATCTTAACCTCTAATCTCCACTTTAACAGTATTGTATAAAGATATATATAACAACATTCTCCCTATTTCTGATTTTTTTAAAATCGATTCTAATTTTAATACAGCCAATCTTATTTTTAAAGAAAAAACTTGGACCTTCTGCTTACCAGGGAAATGCTCTTCTGCTGACCATTGATTTCAGACACAACGGCTGCTGAAGTATTTATTGTGAGGAAAGCCACCTCCTTCCCCCAAAACTAGTTCTCATTGTTTGATTTTATTATCCTGGCTTATTATCATATCAAATATCCTGATTTACTGGGAGTCAGGCATTCTTTCAATTCACATTCACAAATAAATAATTCGGATGCAAAGTTGCTAAATTCCAATTGATCGTTAGAGTAGCCAGAATTGTTAAAAGAGTTTTCTGTATGTCTGTGGAGATTTTCAGTCATCCAGGTGATGGTTGTCCCAAAGATGCTTTTTCAAGAGGCAACTGGACTTTCTGGTTTTCTGTATGACTTTCTTGCCATCTACCATAGTGGTTGCCTGCATTTTGCAGTCTAGATTATGATAGTCATGATGAAGCCCGCGTCCAGCTCAAGCTTATGAAATATGTAGTGACTTCGTTTAACTTTATTTTGCAGGTTTTTTTCCCAGATCATTTGGTATCCCTCTCAAATGAGAGCAATGGCACAATGAACCACGCACAGATATTGCAGGTGAGGTACTGAAATGAAATCATTTACCTGTGGACCAAACCACAAATTCCATTAAGCACTGTTAAGCACATTCAGACTTCAGGGTAAAGTAGTAAGAATTGGGGATCCGATTTAATTTTTTTCCTCCGAAGCATCCTTAGTTGAGATTGCATTCCATGTGGCTGACTTTTATGGTGCTCTAATCCACATGTCTCATTAAAACAGTGTGGGGTGGGGATCCCCATTAGCCACTTTGTTGATCCTTCTTCATTCCAGATGATTTTTAAACAGACTAAAAATACAGATTCTACCAGCATTTCCTGATGATCCAGTTCGAAATATTGAACTGAATATCGAGTCCAAAAGTGATTTGTGCATTTCTGTTGTCTAGCCAATGGCTTCTCCTTAAGATCACCACTCTTCCCTCTGCTGCTGAAACTGCTCAGGAGCCTTTGGCAAAACTCAGTTGAGTAATCCAGATCTTCAGGACTTGTCCAGTCATCTCTGTCTACGTGCTTTTTGATACTATAAGACAGTTTAGAGATTTACTATCCATGACGAAGCCATGTTGGTTCTCGTTTTTTATGTTTGATTATTATCAACCTGAGACAAATTAATTGTCAGCTAATTGTCCTATAATTGCCAGTATCTTCCCCTCAGTTTCTCTTTTAGAAACTGGAGTCTCATTGATAATTTGGGAATAGATGGTGATCTTATACAGATTGTGTATTTTTATCAGCAGGTCAGCAATTTCATGTAGTTCTTGGAATCCCTCAGGTGGATGCCATCTGGCTTAAGATTTATTTATTCCTAAGGTGTCGGTTAGGTTTATAAGCATCTCTTCCTTTTAATGAAGTCACTGTGTGTATTTTGTGTGTGTGTGTGCACGCATGTGTATCTTATACATTTGTGCAGCAAAGAAAAAGTGAGCCTGGAGAAAAAGAATGGCCTTCTCACCTAACTGTGCTATCAGATGATGTTATATGTAATAATAGCCTGCCATCTGCAAAATGGTATTGAAGAAATTATAGCTGGTTGGTTGAATTGTAAATAATATTGGATGAGACAACAGAGCAGAATTCCAGTCCCAGCTGTGAAAAATATTGTGTTAATTATAAGCACTTTCATGAAAATAGGGGGACTTTCTCCTGCAACAGGAAAAGTTGGCAGATCTGGGTCTTACTAATCGCTCTTCTGAAAAATGCAAATAGCAACCCAGAGCAGCAATGGTTATAGAATAAGGTGAACTTACTATGGAATTATCTTGAACACACTTAGCATTTACAGCGCTTAGCATTTTAAGAAAGTTGTAGGTCTTTCAACAATATATATAATATGCAGAAACTCATTGTACAATATCCTGAGCAAATGCCAAAGCAATGCTAGAATTCTTCGTTGTCTACAAAGAACTGCAAGATAAGAAAATATTCCAATGGAATTTAAAGAGTGGGGTTTCTCTCTTTCTCTTGCTATTCCCCCTCTCTCGCTCTCTCTTTTTCTCAGATGTTTTTAAGTTCTACTGCATATCCTGAAATTCATGGTTATTTGCATTTTAAAGAGCAAGGGAAGAAAGCTTGGAAAAAAATGTACTTTTTGCTGCGAAGATCTGGTCTGTATTTTTCCACTAAGGGAACATCAAAGGTAAGTTTGGCAAATGGAAAGGAAGAAGTGTTAGAAATTGGTATACATTTTATTTTTATGCAATAGAGGGGTGGGTTGTGGTGTTTTTTTGTCATTTTAAATCTGTAGAGATTTAGAAAATTTTCCTCTCAGTTTTATTCTTGTTGAGCAGTGTGTCAGCGTTCCGAGTAACGCGCCCGTTGAAAGCAGAACTCCGAGGCAGGTAGATTTCTCAAAGAATATGTTTATATCATATCGGCACAGCCGGTGAAAACCAGCTCTTAACAGTTCCTGCGGTTGTCACCTAATTAAAAGAGTTAAAAATCCCCCCTCCCAGGTGTCAGCAGACACATTGTCCAATGAAGATGGATGGCAGGCTCATCTCCTCCTTCAATAGCCACCTGTTAACAATGACCTTGGTTCTCACAGGAAAACTTTTTGTTTTGACTGTAGCCAGGCTATCTACTTCCCCCCTCCCTTCTCCCTCTCAGGCTTCATGGCAACTATAAGGCAGCACAAGATGGCTTCAGCCAGGTTCGGTTCAGAGTTGACACAGTGGTTCCCAACATTTTCTATGCATCAGAAATGTTTGATTAATATTCACATACTCTATAAAAGTCATTCTGACTTGTGCCTTATGCCTAAGTGACACAAGCCACTCTTTGCGGCACCCTCTGAAATTTCATCTCATATCCCATGAGGGTGTGGGCACCCTAGGTCGGGAATCTCTGTTGAGAAGAAAGAGAGGTGAAAAAGTGGATAATCCAATCCGTAAGATATAGACTTGTAATGAATTCTAATTGGAAAAAAAATTATAGTTAACTTTCCACTTTAAAGGATTAATGATGTTGCTCTTAAAATATTAAATTACTTTTTAAAAAAGTTGCATTATGATTAAGTTTACAGTTCTATAGTCTCTGGGAGGGCATCACAAGAGCCTACAATATTATGCTGATGGTCTCTGCCTGTGGAAGAAGTGGTGATGTCCTGTACATTTTTAATGTATTTATTTATTTTCATCCCATTATTTTTCTGAATGACTCAAAGCAGCGACCATATCTAATGCTCTCTCCTCCTTCTCTTTTCCCCACAACAACAAATTGGTGAAATTGGTCTGTTCTCAGAAACCTTTTTACTGGAGGACTAAAATATTGTCACTTTAGTTCTTCCAGCCACACTCTGGAAGAAGACTGAGGGTTCTTCTTCTCCTACTTGTCTTGCAAATAGTTGGGAAGTTTCTGGTTCAGGAGCTTTGTAGCAGTTAGTTTTCCTTCTCTTGGGATTGAAACCAAGGGAAGATATCACGACATGGGAAAAAAATATCCATGGAGCTATCTTCAGGGTCTGGGCCAAAGAGTTGCAATGGCAGACATGACTGTATGACCAGAGCTCCACCCCTTTGTACAGAAAGCAACATTACTGCACGTACAAAGGGACCTGGCTTCCGTTACTTCTGTCATCTGGGTTTCTTGACCCTCCCTAAGGACTGGATGCCCCTGCAGTCGGTGCATATTTGTCAAGGCCTTGCCTTTGGTAAAACTTGCTGTGTCTGTGAATTACAACATGGCCATCTAGTTCCCCCTGCATTCCTGGCAATGATGATTCTGTTGGTTTTTTCCAACAGTTTTGTCCAATCTACATTTTGATTCGTTCTCGGATTTGAGATCCACAATTGCTTCTGGGTAAAACTAATAGTGGAAAATCACATGAGGGTCGCACTTTATGATGGACCATAGTTTGCTTTTGGTGTAATCTGTTGAATAAACTACAGTGGCTGGGTTTATACTTCATCCTGTGCAACCAATAAAAAATAGCAAAACCAAATGAGCCATGTTCTGGTTTGAGCAGAGTCTCTAAACACAACTATCACATTCAGTATTTCAAGTTCTTTTCCTTTAAACATGTTAACTCTTCCTCTTTAGTATATAAGGCTGTTTTAATAGTGTTGATGACAGTTTCCCTAATCTAAAAGATCTTGAGTGGTCATAAGATGATGTACGCAACTTGGAAAAAACTGTCCATAATTCTTGAAAAATTCACTGTGCTCCGCTGTAGGCTTTTTCTCTCCTTCTCCCTCTCTCAACCATATCCCCACACCTGAGAGCAATAATTTTAAAAGTGGATATAATATTTTTTTTAATGTTTTTCATGTTAGGAGCCACGACACCTGCAGCTTTTCAGTGAATTCAGCAGCAGCGACATATATATGTCTCTGAGAGGCAAAAAGATATCTGGAGTGCCAGCCACTTTTGGGTTCTGCTTCAAGGTAAGAATTTAGCATTTTCATAAGAGCTAAAGATCTTTCAGCGAATTAGTGGGGTGTTCCCCCCCTCCCCCATGCTAAGCCAGTCTTTTGATGCAGGGAAAGAAAACTAAGAAAAGAAGAGATTTTGTTTGTGAAATAGGAGAATTAGTGGCTTTTATTTCAACAGGTATAGTCTTCAAGATATGCATTAATGCTAAACAATATGCTGTGGCCTTCTAGCCTTATAAAGCAGGAGGAACCAGAGACCTGAAATACCTTTATGCAGACAGTGAGCAAAGTAGGACCTGTTGGATGACAGCAATTCGGTTGCTGAAGGTAAATGTCTTCTCTTCTTCTGTGCATTGTCTTCACCAATTGTTTCTATAGTTACCGTACACAATACATTTCAGTCTTCTCTTTAGCCTCTGGGTAAATGTGGTATTTTTAGCCTTTGGAAGCTCAGTGTTGCATGTGTATATTTCTCATCTGCACAATTATTTCAGTAAATAATGTTTGCTTAAAACATAAAAATCAATTAGAAGTAGAACATAGCAACCCCAAGGATGTCAGACAAAAGTATACAGGCCCCTTATAGAGATACGAAGTCAAAGCTCACTAAAAGTGATGAGAAAAGAGGAAGCTCTTGGCTTAGAGTAGTCACTAAAATGGGTGCCAGCCGTGCTTCCCAGGGAGGGCATCCTGCGAGGGAACACCTCAACTAAAAAAGCACTGCGTATAGCGCAATCCACTCAATCTTAGAAGGGTGACCAGGCTGCATGGAGAATGCAGCAATGTTTGGAAGAGACATTCCCTTGGAAGAAGTGGAAGGAAGCTGCGGGAGAAGTGAGTCACTTAAAATATGCCTTGCAATGGTCAAAGAATAGGCTGAAAGTGAAAAAGCCATCAGAGGATGCCGAAGTGATTTATGCACAAAAGCACTCTCACCGGTTTCGGATTATCAGAGAAGTGCTTGTTACTGTTATTCCAAAGAATTAGTTCAAGAGTATTTATTCCTTAAGGATGATGCTCCATTTATAGCAATCCCGTATTTTGCCAACATTTTTTTCTATTCCTTTTGCTTTGTTCTGTCATAGTTGGTGTTCTGAGGATTGGAAGGCAGCAGAGCTGCATTACATCTTTTAACTGGTAGTGATAGGAAACTTTCCAACTGGGACCATTCCACTCCAATAAAAGTGAACGTTAAAATTCAATTAAGAGGACTACATTGCTTCAGGCAGTTTAGATGGATTTTTTTAAAAAAATCTAAAATATGTAGCATAGATTAGAAAATAATAGAAATTTCAGCAGGTGCCATTGAAGTTAAATAGTCTATAAAACATATTTTTACTGGAATGAGGTAAGGTTCATTGTTTACAATTGAACTAACTCAAAAATCTTACCACAAAACCATCACTCATTTGCTAGTTATTATACCAATGTTGATTCACACTATACACTAAACCATGTTGTGGGGTTTTTTGGTACTTGACATATTGTCTGAAGACAATCAGTTATGGCCTAATCACTTAACTTGAATAAGCCATGGTTTAAGGCAATATGTTAATCCAGTCTACATATTTCTGCCTTAAACTACTGTGATTTCTTTGTTAATATATGTCTATTTGCTCTTTATTCATTCATTTTTAAAACATTGATAAACTGTTACAATTTCTGTTAGGGTAAGAAAAACATTTCCTTTAGAAAAAGTATTTTTCCATTTAGAAAAAGTAAAATTGGGCACATACTTTGGCCCATTATATAGTTACAATAATATTTCAAGGGGGAAGTCAGATTCAGTATGTTGGGCTGAATGATTTGTTGAACAAATTATAGTGACTGGGTTGCCATAAGGGATTGGTGTGTACATCGTATTAGGCCATTGGGTTGGATCATATACTGTTCCTCAATTTATAGAAGAATGTAAGTGTGATTGCAAAACCAACTCCTAGTCATATTATGCATAATTTGATGGATTCTCCTAGAACCACATTTCAGGAGTTGTAAATAACTTCAGGAAATAAAGTTAGAGAGGAAAAGTTTATACTGTGAATAATCTGTTTACTGATCATTCTTGTAGCTGGTGTACGGGCCGAGATAAAAACCTTTTTATACATTATAGTAACTCATGATTTGCTTAACTAGAACTTGTTGAATAAATTCACAGTTGTTTGGGTTCACTCATCACACTAAGCCATAAAAACCACTGTAAATGGGGTGTAGTAGTTTAATTGGGATATAATAACTTAATGCAGTCAAAGAGTTTTATGTGATTTGGCATATCTCACAGAATAATATTCTAGAAAGGCTTAGTTTCTTTTAAAAGAGAAATGGTTCTAAGGCTATCTTCCTCCAAGTAACACATAGTTTTCCTATTTGAAAATAATTATTTCTGTAATTGTTATTCTGTCTTGAGCAGAATGATCTGATCACTTTTCCTGGGATCTTAGCAAATACATCTGCAGCTAGCTTCGCAAGAGCTCCTTGTACAAAACAAGATTGATTGTTTTCAAAATGCCTTTTGTTAATACTTTTCTCAAGCCAGTCACTTAAAGCACAAAACTATATTGTGCATAAAAAGGGTGTTTAAATAATTGCTTTTGTTATGCCGCTATTTAATCACCACTTCAGCATTTATCCAGATCCAATTCAGGATATAAGAGATGTTTAAAACTGCAAATAGAGGTGCATTTTTCTAGGGTTTTTCTGGATAGGATCTAGAAACAAAAAAAGGAGCCTTTGCTACTACCTTATAAACACAAAAGCTTGTTGCCCTTTTGTTGTTAGTGTTGGAATCAATGAAAATCTGTTCCAGTGTATTACAGGATTTTTGTATTACTATTGTTATTGGCAAGCTGTAGGTTTCCTTAGGGATGTTCTTTCAGGTATACTGAAGTTTTCTGGGTCACCAGGTGGCCCTGTCGCTTTCCCTATAATCTACTTGTCAAAGGATAAGAACAAATTTAGGCAGACATTCTCCTTTTCCTCCTCCTGCTCATCATAGTTTTTGAGATAAAGATCTGTTCAGTTATTTAAAAAAAACATGGAAACTTGTTATTTTATCATTTTGAGAACGCCTGAAAAAAAAATCTATAACACAGGCATTCGTATTGTTTTTAGTATGTAGCAGAACATCACTCAGCCCATGTTTAAAAGAGATGGAATAATAATTTGGCTTATCATTTTGACTGTGATCGTATTAAGTGATAAGATTAATTTTCTAAGTCAACATTGCCCAACTCTGGGTCTTTTACAGATGTTGGTCTGTAACCATTCATCTTCAATCATACAGCCTAGTGGTAGAATTCACTTGTGTCTATCTGCTCTGTTGATCTCAATTTATATAGCAGCCCATCTCAAATTCTTGCCTCTGGGCAACTGGTAACAATTAAATGAATGAACAATTAAAAACAGCATGAAATACCATATATAACATTTAAAAATGGACACACAAATATTTTTTAAAAAAGAACAGCCAACACAATCAATACAACCATTGCACGGGCTCTGCCACCAACCCAAGTCTCCAAACTCAATGATGCAACCTTGTGTGAAGGACTTACAAAAAGCCAGCAGGGTTGGGTCCAATCTAATCTCTGGGATGAATGATGTTCCAAAGGGTGGGTGTCATGACAGAAAAGGATCTCTATCTGGGCTCTGCCAGATGGCAGTTTCTAATAGATAGGACCCAGAGCACACCTCTCTTTTTGGGCCTAGTGGGATGGGTAGACACAATCAGGGAGACATGGTGCCTCAAATAATCTGGCTGCAGAAGCTGTGGTAGCGCAGTGATTAGAATGCGATACTGCAGACTGACTCTACTCACTGCCAGGAGTTCGACCCTGACCGGTTCAAGGTTGACTCAGCCTTCCATCCTTCCGAGGTTGGTAAAATGAGAACCCAGATTGTTGGAAGGCAATATGCTGATCCTGTAAACTGCTTTAGAGAGTGCTGTAAAGCACTATGAAGCAGTATATAAGTCCCAGGTGCTATTGCTATTGCATGCTATGTCTGTGTTTCTATTTGAATGGTAGAATATTCTCATTATATATACATAAAATTATAATAGTTCTTTTTGTTTGTTTATAGTATGGAATGCAATTGTACCAGAATTACACACAGCCCTATCAAGGTAGAAGTGGGGGCAGTTTTCTTACTACACCTATGGTACGTATATTTAATAACAATTGCTTAAACTGAAATATAAATACAACCTCCTGATTGTTGCATTATGTGACCTCCTCAGGCAACTGATTTTGGAGATAATGGAAGAGGAGGAAATTGTTTAGCTTGTTTACTGTTACGGGATTTTCTGCTTTGGTTGCCAAAACAAGATGATTTCCTCACAGTGACTTATTGTCTGTATGCTTTCATTGATTTAGTTATATACAAATAGAATGAATAAACAAAAGGAATTATATGAATTTATAAGTTAATTGGATGCCACGCTATTCAATGGAATCTCTTGGACCAAGCGTAGCCCTCCGGTTACTGGTTTGGTACTCTTTATATAATTTCCTGCAGTTGTTTCTTGTTTCCTCCCCTCCATTTTTCTTTTCAATTGATGGTACTTGGGTTGTTTTTATGTTAAAGCAGGATATATCTCTAAAGGTAATTGAAGCTACAGATCCCCATCAACCCCAACCATTGGCTGGGACTTGTAGGAGTCAAAGTCTGTTCATCCAATAGAGAGAAAGATATCTACTCAGTTGTAAATGGTATATTTAAAAGGTGGAATATAAAGCTAACAAAAACCAACTCAACTTAAATAACTAATTTAATCTACTTTTAAACCACCTTAACAGAGAATTGTTATGAGTGCAGATTGTAATTCTTAAAAATGAAATACCATTTGCTGATCTTGATAATGTTATATCTTTCAGGCATAATCTTACAAAGAAATGGGAGTATCTATTGCATATAAACCACCTTATCCAGAAGACATGTCTTTATTTTTACTTTTCTGCTGGCTAATCAATAGATTCCATGTTGATTTTGTCTGAGAATAACCAAGGGTATGCTGTAAAATATTTTTGGTAGATGCATTTAACACATTTTTTATCCTGTAGAGAAGTGTTTCAGAGAATTCTCTTGTGGCTATGGACTTCACAGGGAATAAATCCAGAATTATTGAAAACCCCACAGAAGCCTTATCGGTTGCAGTCGAAGAAGGTTTAGCATGGCGGGTATGAAAACTTCATTTAAAGCCATTCTTAATGTTACGGTTTCTTGTTTAGTACTTTTAGTACTTTTCCTTTCTTTTTATGTAGAAAAAAGGGAGCTTACGTCTTGGTATACATAGCAGCCCAAACAATTTGCAAAGTGTCCCTTCCACTACAGGTATGTACCACTGACAGATCTTGTAGAATGTCATGTGATGTCATGAATTCATGCATCATACACATGCATACATATATTCACAAAATGGTATCATAAAACAAGTTTATCTCAGTTTTATCGTTTAAAAAAGTGATGGAGATTGCTTTGGGCCTATCAAGGGACAACCCAACATGAAAAATCTGCCTCTTTTGTTTATGTGCCATGATGTGGAACTTATAGGGCAATGTTGCTTTTGCTATTTTGACAAAAACATTCTGTGGATACTTTTGTTTCTGGGCAAGCAAAAAAATTCTTGGGAGGACCACAGAAGGAAGGCTATGAGAGAAAGTTATATATCTTTATAAAATACATGTTTAGGGCACGAGTCCCCAAACTTTTCAGCACATTGACCCTTTCATAAAGTTTCACATTATTGATTGACACCCCCCCCAAACATCTATTATATGAAAATAATTTAATAAATGCTACTTTAACAAATAGCACTAGAAATAATAGTGACAATGATAATAGTGGATAGTCCCATCAACCTGTGGGGATCAATACTGATCACTTTGAGGGACCCTGGCTTAGGGTGATACATTCTGTTGACTCATGCTACTTAGGCCATATGGAATATCCTTTATTTCCTAAATAAAACCACCAAGGATGACAACATGAATACACTTTTTTAAAGGGAATTGATACATGAAATAAATTATCAGCTGGTTTCAAAGAACAATTAAACCTATTCAAGTAATAGTAACTTGGAATAGTAACTTTCCAGCCCACTCTAATCTAGAGAAAACTATATGATGGAAACCATGCTTCCAGAAGGCGATTCCAAGATGATAAGAGTCTACCAGTATAAAGAGTCTAGTATAAAAGGAGCCAAACACAAAGGGATCGATTTGAAATTTGGCCAATAGGTGGTGATTTGATCTTCAACTGTGCTTCAAAAATCCAGCCTCAAGTCACAAAATAAAATTGGGAATACAATTACAAATACAGTTAGTAACTTAAGAGATAGCCTTTCAGAATTTTGAATGGATTAATTCAAATGGAGGGTATGACCCAAGTTAAATTCATATAATATATGTTCTAGGGCTTTTGAATCAAAAGCTTTTAAACTACTGGAATAAAATGGACACCTCTGGCATGAAAAAAAGCGCCAAGAAATACTACAATACTATGTTGGGCACTTTGGACTATGCAAGAGCCACTTTGTGAAAAATAATCCCCAGATATTTGAAGCAGAGTATAAAGATATTACCTTACCTAGAATTATATGTTTTTAGCTATACATAGTTCACAGCCATGGTTTCATCATAAGATTTCTAGAGAAGAGGCACACCAACTGATTCTGAGGCAAGGACTGGTGGATGGGTAAGTTTTTTCCCCCTTTATATTTATATTTTATGACTGACTGTTTATGTTGCCCCACCTACTCTATGGAATTGTATCTCCCCCCAAGATCTAATGACCGTGACCTGCTAGTCTTTGGGCGAGAACTTAAGTCCTGACTCTTCCAGCAGATTCTGAGTTTTATGTGCGTTCCCACTAAGCACCAGCAGCAATCTCATATAAGCTGACTTATTCCTCCCAGCATCCTTGACTTTGTTAATGGTTGTTGTTGTTTTAACCCTCTGCAAGATGCCAAAGCCACCAGTGAGTAGGCAGCCTTCAAATCAGTTGATCAATCAAACAAGCATGAAGTAATGCTAATTCAGTAAGGGTATCCACCTGTATCTGAAGTACCTCCTAGCTTATTTTCAGCAGTTTTCCTAACTTCAGAAGCCCTCTGCATAATTTAAGCCCCTTGACACGGCTATGGAGATTCTCAGTCATCCAGGTCATGGTTGTCCTAAAGGTGCTTTTTCAAAAGGCAGCTGGATTTTGTTTTGCCTGAAGACATTTTGCTTCTCGTCCAAGAAGTTTCTTCAGTTCTTCACTTCAAAACTGAAGAAGCTTCTTGGATGAGAAGCAAAAAGTCTTCAAGCAGAATAAAGAAAGTCCAGTTGCCTTTGCAAAAGGCATATTTAGGAAGCCCCTTGACAGTAGACCAGCAAGAAGAGAGCAAGAAGAAGGCAAAAGAGAAAATGGGGAGGACCATCTTTTCCAATCATGCAGCCCTCCGTGGATTGTCCCTGTTTGAATGCGGGCAAGTTTCAAATCTGCTTTAAGTTGTTACCTAATCTGCTGGAAGTCCACCACACTGTATCAGGATAGAGCTAAACTCGCATTCCCACACTTTTATATCATGATGCACAGAGTGTTCTCCTTCAAAGAGGCTCCAGCATCTGCTTCTGCCTTTATAAAGAAATATCAGAAATGATTTAACATTGTTGAGATTGGAAGACCCAGCCTCAAAAACGTACACACACAAGATGTTTGACAGTGAAACTAATGATGAAATTGCCAGAGCTATTTTTGTTTTTAGAAGATTATCTATTGTTATCAGACTTTGTTTATATGTCCTTTCAAATTATTTTCTTTTGTTTTCTTATACTATAAATATCTACAAAGTCCACTGGCTAAGTCACTTTCCCCTATGATTTATATTCTATTCTTTGGGGATTTTATCTGGTATGTTGTGCAATTATATTACCAACTGGGGTGGTAATATAATTTAAAGTTAGGAAATGTACGGCCACATCATTCTTTGAATCTTGCAGAATTTTAAAATCCTATTCTTGTTTGGTTTTTTCCCCTACTCTGAATAAATCTCTTTATTCTTCTTTGCCAATCCTGCAAGACTTTGATTGAGATTGAAATTGGTTTTCATTTAAAATACACAGATCATCTTGGGTAGTATGCTCATTTTTATTGTCAACAGAAGATCTAGCCAAGAAAGTTTTAGGTTTATCTACCCTTCAATATATTTTTCCCATAATTGATTGTAATTGTTCTAAAATATGTCTTTGCATCCTGTCAAATGTAAGTGTTTATGTGATATACTCCTAAGAATTTCATTGCATTTATTTATTTATTTGGTTATCTCACAACCAGACTACTTTTTAAACAAAGGTCTTCTTCATCTGGGGTTAAGTATCTTGTCATTATTTTGTTTTCTTTTCATTGACTCAGTCTCCCGTGAAATCACCGAATTCTTTGATTGTTTTCATCAGCTATGTTATAAACCTCTGTGTTTACATAATGCTTAATATTAAATCATCAGCATAACGTTTCAATTCTTATTTCTGTCCTTGAATTTTAATCTCCAATATATTAATCTTATCCACAAAGATTTCTAAAGCAAATGCAAACAATAAGAGAAAGTGTCATCACTTATTAGAAAATGTGTGGAGACATTTTTGCTGTTTGCTGTAGATAACGTTGCTAGTTTTTAAAGATGTCAATTATGTTCATTTGAGGACTTTTTATGTTACCCATCTTGAGCTTCATGTGGGTACAATAGCATATAAGATGTACAATATTTATCACATTTTTTATTCCCTCTTTGTCCATAGTATAATGTAAAGCTCCGTACCTTAAACTCACTTGACAAATTTCCTTTTCCCTGATGTGGACCTGCTTAACTTCATAATGGATACTGCAACACGTGGAATATAGCAATTAATGTTAATTATCTTCATTTTTTAAAAATAAAGAGGTAAAATAAAATGTGATAAGAAACATAAGGAAAATAGGAAGAGGAACGAATATAAGGAATATTCACCTCCTTGAGTTATTTATAAAAATAATAAAGGTGGGATAAAAAAAATAAAATAAATTTCTTTGCTAGCACCACAATGTCATTATTTATGGACATAATTTCATATTTTTCTACCATAGATTAATATACTTGACCATATTTTCCTTTTTTCCACAGAGTTTTCTTGGTACGAGATAGTCAAAGCAATCCCAAAACTTTTGTGTTGTCATTAAGCCATGGATTAAAAATAAAGCACTTCCAAATTGTGCCAGTAAGTATAGCTATGAAGGTGCTGAATCATTTTTTTGATGTTGTATTTACAAGAACAAAATCCCATGGTTTTGCACTTTTCTATGAAAGAGAAGTTTCCAAACCAAAAACCATGTTCCCCATGAAAATTATTTTCTTATTTGGGATCTCAACTACTCTGTATAACTTCGGTGTCAGTTTTGACACATATTCCAATAAGCCTATATATGGTACTATCATTCTAACTTTTTCTTCCTATGTGCTCTGTATCTTATAAGATATAGTTCAGATTTCACAGAACTTGTTTCTTGAGAGATGATGGATGAATAAAATTCACACAGGAAAGAGAAATATTGTTATTCAATAAAACCCAAGATGCCGCTGCCTTATGTATCCATAATATTATTCTGGTTAATTGCCTGTTGACTGTACGTGATAGATTATGGATTTTCTCTCTCTCCCTTTGCAGTTAGAAGAGGAAGGCAAACTCTTTTATACACTGGATGATGGTCACACTAGATTCTCTGATCTTATTCAACTCGTGGAGTTCTACCAACTCAATAAAGGCATCCTTCCTTGCAAGTTAAAACATTATTGTGCCCGAATTGCACTTTAGCTAAAATATCAACATCTCGCCCCCAGCTCACTAGAATAACAAATCAAGACAGAACATTACTTTTGAAAAAGCACTTTGTTATGAGAATGAAGTTTAAAGAGAAGTAATTGAATGTAAATTTCAGCTTACAAAGAAGAGCTTCTATTTCTACAGAAAAAACAAAATGCAGTACTTTTGCCTTTGAGTTGATTAATCAATGGTTAATCTTCCAAATATGAACTTCAGCCTGAAATGATGTAACTGTGCAGTGCTGGAATCCTAGGGAGTATTTTTCAAAATATCAATAAATGTCTTTTTCACTATTTTTTTTTTCCAAATGTCTTCTTTATTTTCTCCTTACAATTATTAAATGGCAAAAATCATACCCTGCCAACATGACTGTTAGCCTCGTAGGACTGCATCTGAGTACAGTGTAGAAATAAAACACCCGTTTGTATCTTTGCTTGCTACACCTTTCATTGATTTTTGCATATGATGAGATCATATGAACATAACCCATACATGCCATTTAAGCCTTTTCTTCTTTGTCTTTACATCAGCCAAGATGCAGAAAGATGACCCAGACATAGTTTGATGCATTGTGTTCCAGATCATGGTTTCAGAATTTAGTCAGAGTGAAAAATGTTACTTGTTTGTAAGGTAAACATCAAAATCTTCGATAACACAGATACCGGGAAATACAATAGCTATAGCTAGCTCACATTTTGGTAATAGTACACATTTAGTGACCATTTGAAGTTACAACGGCACTGAAAAAAAGTGACCATTATGACCATTTGTCACACTTAACGACCATTGCAACATTCCCCATGGTCACATGATCAAAATTCAGAAGCTTGGCAATTGACTCATATTTATGACAGTTGCCGTATCCCCGGGTCATGGGATCCCCTTTTGCAATCATCTGACAAGCAAAGTCACTGGGGAAGCCAGATTCCCTTAACAATTGTGTTAAGGAAACAACAACTGCAGTGGCTCACTTAATAACTGTGGCAAGAAATGTTGTAAAGTGGGGCAAAACTCACTTAACAAATGTCTCCCTTAGCAACAGAAATTTTGGGCTCAATTGTTGTAAGTTGAGGACTACCTATATTAAATGTATAGATTCCGAGTGGCTTAGAAAACACAATACACGAAACAGTCAAAAACATAAAACAAGTTTATTTTATTGATTAGCCCATGGGCCATATCAAAGTGCAGAGTTCCAGACACAAATTATTATTAAAATCTGATAAAAACAATTTAAAATGAAATTTGATAAAATATTATTTAAAATGAAATTGATAAAATTATATTTCGGTGTCACCCCTACAATCTACCCCAATCAGTCCCACGTACGCCGATCTCAACTGAACCATTTTGCTCAAGTACTGTGCTGTGTGAAATGTTATTTTCAGATTCTGGCCGCACATACTGTAAGTAGTTTTGATATGGGGATCCCAATGGGTCATTCGTTTGGTGTATAGACCGAGGTACCTGTCTCTCACCCTCTGATACAGACAGCAATCAAATAGGATGTGAGCCAGCTCTTCTACCTCTGCTGCTCGGCAAATGCAGAGATGTCCATTGTAGAGTATAGAAGGGAATCTCCCATATCTGACCATTGCGTCAAGCTGTTCAAATCTTGTTCACGTAAATATCTCCCTTAGATGTTTTGGCAGTTATAACTTTAAATAGTTATTTATTTGAAAAGTACGTTTGTATTAGCTCAGCCTTTTCAAGTTACCCACTAAGGATAGCTATATCATTTTGTGCTTCTATATCCTTAATTCTTTGGGCAGCTCTTTTTTAAAATCGTTTCTCCCGTTACGCAAGAGACAGGAAGGCCACAGCTTCTTAGAAAATTTGTTAGTTGGATGATCCAGGAGATTTGTGATTGTGATTTTATCTGCTCTAGCAGACATAACTTGGGGAGTCTTATCAGTTTCCATTTCATTGACTCTGTGCCAGTAGTTATATGCTCTAGTTTTGGATAGTGCATGAATTGTATGAAGTTCCAATTCAGCTCTTAACTGCTGCAGCAGATGTTCTTCGATCTACACCCAAAAGACATCTCAAGTGCTGGGACTGTGTTTGTTCTAGAACTGTAATTGAGTATAGACCCAAAACTTCTCCATATAAGGGCATAGGGGTAACCTTAGCTTTATATACTTTAATTAAGGGGGCTAGGGACCCTGGGTAACTATGATTCTTTAATTTAAGCAGTAAATTTAAATAAGCTTTTGCTCTAAGTGTACTCCCTTGATGATGGCAAGCCCAAGATCCAGTCTTGGAAAAAGTTACAAAGGTGTTAACCTGTTCAATTGGTTCACTGTCTAATTGCCATCTATGTCTCTGGTGATGTTTTCCAAACACCATGACATAAAATGAGATAACCCAGACTAAATCAACCAAAAGTATAAAATCATGATAGGGCCCCTACAAAAACATTAACTCCAGGCTGGGAGTAGGGCTATGTTTTAAGAGCTTTCCAAAACCCCAAGAGAGTAAATTAAACTGATTTTAAGTAAATTTCTCATGTGCCTTATTTTCTTATTTATTTGTGATTTCCCAAGAATAAGTTATATAATTTAATTGACAAGAGTTTGTATAAAGATAGCCACAACAATCATGATACAGTAAACAAAAACAAGGTATAATTCTACAAATTGTTTTTAACCATTGATTACTATAGGAAAAAAAACAATCACAGGCAAGATATTTTTATGAATGCCATCAAGAAATTAAAAGTCTGGTTGATAATTTATTATCTCCTCAGAATCTTTTTCTTAAGTGGATTTTATCTTAATGAAGGAATTCAATGAAAAACCATTGAACAAACGTTTAAGAGAATGTGCCTCAACATTCCCCTCTGGATTCCAGACAGCAGACTGGAATGGAAAGATAGAAGTGACACTTACCCTTCACACCTTAAGAAGTAGAAAAGAATCTTTGAGAGCAGTTAATCCTTATTTTACTTTCTCCAAGGAAAAGCCAATCTAAATGCAAGGAAAGCCAATCGGTATCCCAGTCACCAAAATCTCTGCTCCAACCACAGAGGCCAAGGAAGCGGCAGGTAAATAGACCTATCAAAACCTGCAACTTGTCAGCAAAACAAACAAAAGGAAGTTAACTTCAGAGGGTTTGTCGTGTTTGGGGAGCTGGGTCAGAACACTTTCAGGAGGCTTGTGCAGCAGCACCAGCAGCAGGCAGAGGCATGGGGGCTGGGGGTGGCAGGCGATCCCGACTCCCCGTGCACGTGGTTCCTCGAAAATGTTGCTGACAACAAAGATGCAGAGCCTGATGAAATACCAGCAGGACAACTTCGAATCTTACAAAATGATGCCGTTCTTTGTATGCCTTGTGTAGTTGTAAGCTGATATGGAAAACACAGCATCAGTGTACGTTCATCCTGGACCAAAAATGGGCAGTGCTGAAGAATATTCAAACTACCAAACAACTGCACAATGTTATGTATTGTATCCTTATTTGTCTTATATCCAGAATAAATCACAGGAATTGCTCAATTAGAAGAAACAGAAATCAGAATTAAAGACACTGAGGGGAAATAGCAGTAACATCATTAAAAAAATAATAATCATTAAATTTTATTTGCCCTCCATCTTGCAGTTTGAGGCAATTCTGAGTGGCTATGCTGGTGATATCATTTAAAAGGCCGGAAGAGAGGGAAATTCAAGGAATTTCATGTTGAAGGTGAAAGAAGAGAGTAGAATAACCAGTCTTCCGCTCAATATTAAAAAACAAACACTAAGATTGTGTCAATGGGCAATGCCAGTTCAATACAAAGAAGAAGAGAAAAGCTGTAGAAACAAACTATCATCTTAGGCTCAACAATTCACATGTAGCCATCAAATAGAGAGCTGCCCGCTCTTCAGGTGAAAAACTGAGACTAATGTGCACAGATCGTGCTGATAACAAAGGTATATATATATTGTCAAGGCCATGTTTTTTTAAAGTTGTAAAATATGGCTGTGAAAGTCAGACCATCAGAAAGGTTGAATGAGTACCTGTGAATTCTGGTGCTGAGGAAGACTTGATAATATTTTGGATCATAAGAAGAATAAAAAATTCATTATTTGATGAAGGAAAAGCAAGAAGAACGAATATGAAACTAAAGGTTAGAAATTTTGGACACTGTTATTCTATTTTAGGAGTCTTTCTGAGTGTTCTTGCCTTCTATTTGATTTGATGCTACTCAACATCACTTTGTGCAGCTCCTGTACAACAGTGGATATGAGATCAGAAATTTAAAAACATAAATTTAAGCAATTCTGCAATCAATTATCCTTCCCTCCCATCATGTACACAAACTTACATACATCCTAGGCTGGCAGGCTCTGATCTGGGAAATTGGGGGAGAGGATGTGCAATGGATGGACAACCCAAGTCAGAAGTCCTCAGTGAGCTTCTTCATTTCATCTTTGTTTTATATCATTATTACTATTTCTTCCAGCATGACTTGCACTATTCATGGATATTGCTTCTGGGTACATATTTTCTCTTTTAACTGAAGTCTGCCAATAAAATATTATCAGAATCTGCCGTTGTGCATTTCCTGACTCCTGCTCGCTCAGACCACTTCTTACTCTTGTCATCTAAGAGATAATTGGGTCTCTGTTGCTGTTCTTTTTTTACTTCTCTTGGTCATTCAGAGTTCATTATAGATTTACCTTGGTTCTTTCCTTGGTCAGTTTCTATAATATCTGATGCCGAGGCAAGGGTCTCTGAACAAGACCCTGATGAAAGATTGAAGGTAGTTCAGGCTGACAGAAGACGAGGTAGCTGGATACTATCATTGATGACACAAGAATGAACTTACAAAAACTCAAGGAGGCAGGCAAGCAATCCTGCCCAAAATATGTTCAATGGATCACAAAAAAGTCAGAATTGAAAAACAAAGAAAGCTTCCAAACTTTAGGCAGTAGGAAATCATCTTTGGAAGAAGGTATTCTTATTTTACTTGAAGTCTTTTATTTTTCAAAATCATTTAAGAAGGGATTTTCTGATATAAAACCATATTTTGTAGGCAGTTGTTTGGTGTGGAAGAAAGAGTAGAGGGTGCTGAGAGATTAAATAATGTTAGAATTAAAAGGGCACGATCTGAAGCATGGTTTTCTGTGGTACTATAAAGTTAAAGTTAATGCTGATTTTTAAAATCACTATATCAGAAGTACCATATAGAGAATATGGAATAGATATAAACCCAGACTGTACCTGAAAATGCTTTCATGGGTCCCAACACAAGAAAAAATTTATAGGAAAGAAACAGCAGGTAAAGAGAAATGGTTAACCTATTGAGAACTGTTAGAATATAAGATGAAATCAAGAGAACAATTGGCTGCCGAGGGATTTAGTTTCTGATGATTTTGTATGTACAGCTAAGGGAAAGATTCAAGGTAGATTAGAACATTTAGAATTGCAGAACAAACGACAGAATTTGAAGTTGAATTATGTGCAAATCATGAACATGTAATTTGTCAAAATGTATAAAGGCTGTACATTTCACATCCTTGAAAATGGAGGACGAACAAGTGAAAGAGTATATAGGATAAAATGGGCTAAGAATGTTGAACATAATGTATTTGGTACAATATGTGGTTAAAAAGATTGAATTCACATTAGGTTAAACAGATTTTTTCTAAAGAAAATGACTCCAGAAAAATTATCTAGAATTATAAAGTATCTCAAATTTATGTTGGAAATGAGGACAACATGAAGGGTCTTTTTTTTTCCCCCATGTTTTGTGGACTTGTAAAACAGCCAGAAAATTTTGTGTTTACTTACATACAATTGAAGTATTTTAAAGACTAAGATTCAACTGAAACCAGAACATTTCTTGTTGGAATTAAAAGATAACTAGAAAAAAAATCCCTAGAAGATTATTTTTATATATGAACACTGCTGCGAGATAACTGTAAGTATAAAAAAGGAAGAGATTCCGAAATATCTGTAAGAAAGGAACGGTTGGAGAAGATGATGGAACTAACAGAGATGGCAAAATTAACTTGTTTACATAGAGAAAGATCAATCTTTATATTTATTAGTGATTGGAAACTGCTTATGGACTTTTTGTGGAAAAAAGAAAAAAAGTGAACATGGATTTGATTATTATAAAGAATAGGGAAGGAATCTATTGATGTAACATTACAGAGGGTGAAATATATATTTATAACTTGTTGTGATTAGAAACCAGTTTTTAAAGTATTCTCTTTTTTTCTTTTCCCTTCTTTCCTATCTCTTTGTTTACTTCTTTTTCACTTTATTTCTTTTCTCTATTTCTTTGATCTTTAACTTAAGATCTGTATTGCTTTTACTCTGTGGAAAAGCTTCTTTAAAGAAATATAAAGAAGCTCTTTGAGAGAATGCCCTACCTTTTCAAGCACTGGAATGAATCGTAAGACCATATGCCTATATTAGGAACAAGTGTTTTACAAAATAATCATATAATACAGAGCAACATGAACAATGCTTCCATCAAATGCCAGGTACCTTATTGTAATAAATAAGAATGGCTGATTGCTATATTAATATCACTCCCTTCCGTACAAATCCCCCCCCCCCCAACAGACATGAAATGGGGCCAGGTTATTTGAGGGAGCAGCTCTCCATAATTATTCTCCCATCCCATTAAGTTCAGCAGAAGAGGCATGCTCCAGGTTCCATCTGTTAAGGAGTGCCATCTGTCAGAGCCCAAGAAGAAAGCCTCTTCTGTTGTGGCATCCACCCTTTAGAAGATCTTTTCCCCAGAGATTAGTCTGGCCCCATCTCTTCCAGCCTTTCCTAAGGCCTTAAAAACATAGTTTGGTCACCAGGCCTGGAGATCAAGAGGTGTGGCTGAGTTCATACATTGATTATGCTTCATTTGCAATGGGTGGGTTTGGTTTTATCTTGGTTGCTGGGTTTTTTTTAATGTTTGTCTTTCTATTTTTTTATATTTTTGTGCTGGTTTCTTAATATTAGCTGCCCATAGCCAAAATTTGAGACAGACAGATAGTAAGTAGGTAGATGATAGGCAGGCAGGCAGGCAGTTTTTCAGAAAATGCAAAGATCTTCAGCTAGTAAACAAAGGAAATTAAGAAAAAAATGAGCATTTCTGAGAAGAATATTTCTCAAGCACAGCATCTATCTAAGAAGAAATTCCCAACTTGCATTTAGCTTACACTTTCAAAGGGCCTGCAGCACAGAAATTTTTCCTTGAGATGCCTATGTCGTAAGTGAAGTAGGCTGTAAAATCAATCTTTAGTTTTAATTGCACTGCTTCTGTGTCCCTAATGTGTAAAGAAACTATCATAATACATCTCAAAGCAATTGAGAATGATACTTAGCTTTGAAATGGGAGAAATCCAGCGACTGGAATCTATTTTTTAAAAAAAATATTACTTGATTTATATCCTGCCTACCTAGTTGCCCGTTCCAAAGAATACTCAAGGCAGCAAACAGAATTAAAATTAATTTCTGAGAATTGAAGTCCTAACACAACTACAAACATGAGATTGGGATGGATTGCTCTAATTGATAGCTACATGGTTGATATACTTCTATTTGTTTACATTGACCTATAACATTCGCATGGCAATATTCTGTGCAAATCGAATCGAAAGTGGTGAGCAACAAAAAAAGAGCAAAGAAGCAAGCAAGCCCCAGCAACAACGAAGTGTAAAGCGGACACCGGGTAGCAGCTAAACTACTGTCACTAAAATCAGTGTAAAAAAACCCCTTCATTAGGCTTCATTGTAGCCGACTTATGTCAGGGGTCCAAGCCATTGTCCTAGCTCCTTCCTTTAAAGTAGCAGTGAGGATAGCACAGAATGGTGTGAAAAGCTGTCCAATAATCTTTGTGCTTCCATTTTTAAAGCTTTTTTTAAAAAAATAATCTTGTTTCTACTAGCTTTGTTGGTAGGACGAAAAGAAAGGCTGTGAAGAAAGAGACAGAGCAAATGAATGAGTCACCCCAAGAGCTTCCATGTCTGAAGATGGATTTGCATCTGGTTCTCCCTCATCTACCCCCCCCCAACCCACCCCCTGGTCCTTTGTTACATTACATGGCTTCATTTAGAAGAAGACATTTCCTGAAGTCTCAGGTCTCCTTTTCTTTTCAAAACCTCCACTTGAATTAAGCCTTGAAACATAATGGGACAATGTAACCTTCATATGGTTTGTTTTGTTAGCTCTGTTAAGCAGACAGAACTATTGCTTGTGGGTTCAGTAAAAAACGTAGATTGTTTTTAAGGCAGCTCCAAGGAGAGTGGAAGCATTGCCATCCAGAGTGGACCATGGAACTTGAAAGGCCTCTAGGGACATTTCTAGAGAGGTAACCCCAATTCCCAGGTACCAGATAGGATCCAGACTTTATGCGAATGAAATTGTATTCACTGTTTTCTCTGAAGAAAGGTCTATCAAATGCAGTGCGACTTACTCCCAAGAAAATGTGCATCTAGCACAAATTTAACATGGGTTCTCCGGTTAAATTGAAGCAGCTTGTCTTAGTATGCACTTTACAACATTTCCCCCTATTCTGGAGAAATGACTACATCATTTATTTACTTATTTATTTACATAGAAAATGCACAGGGCTACTCACTCGCTCTCAGTGACTCTGGGCAAGAAATAAAAACCCAATATGCAACCGTAAAAACAATAACTCCCCCATCCCCTGGCAACAGCAGTCAGTCAAACAAGCCACTTGATGGGCTTCATTGCATTCTGGGTTCCCCAGGCCTGTTGACAAAGCCAAGTCTTAAGGGCCTTGCAAAACAGTGTCAAAGTAGGAACCAGTCTAATCTCTGTAGGAATGACATTCCAAAGGGAGGGAGCCACCACAGAGAAGGCTGCCTTCTGGGACCTGCCAGGTGTACATCCTTAGGAGAGGGGACCCACAACATTCCCTGCCTCCCTGCTTTGGTGGATTGGCTGAATGTAATGGGGGAGAGAGGTTATCCTTCAGATAACCTGGATTGTGGCTCAGACCCATATGGAAGCAATAGGAAAGTCATTGGGATATCCATCTTCCTGATAGCAGCTTCATTTTCTTAAGCATACCTGGACTTTTCACTTTGACTTTTTGAATTTATTGTTTTATTTTGTTTTTTATTCTTAAAAGTTGACCAGTGGTTGAATGCTGATTTATTTCAACCCCTTCCCTCTTCTATTTAGAATCTTTAATCCCCTCTGGTATCCAGTTTCTAAAATCATCAAGCCATTTATCTTTATTATGAACTAAGATAGCCAAAATAACTCTGGTTCCCATAAGAAGTTGTATATTTTTTATAGTCTGTTCCAAAATCTTATAGTAAAAGCCAATATCCCAAATATAATTGAACTTTAATATTCCGAATGTAATCCATTTGTAACTTTCTTAGATCAAAATCTTATTTAACTTTTGGTTGTTTATTTTAAATTCTTTAATTTCTTAAACTTGTAAGTAATTTGTATTTTGTTTAGAGGCATAGTTAAACTCACCCGGTGATTTTTCAGATTTATCATTCTCAAGAAGTCTAATAGCTTTAAGATGGTTAATAGGCAATTTCTGAAACTGATTAGAAAGTGAGGTTTGTAAACTTAGTGTCCTCTCTAAGGCTCCACTGTTGTTGCAAGCAGGAGGGCTGATCCCATTGTCTCCTGATACTCTAACCAGCAGAAAACTATTATCCTGTGGTCTCCTTGTGAGGACCGGCTATCCGGAGCACACGTGGGCAATCATCTATTCTCACCTTATCCAAAGAGGTTGCAAGGAACACCTGGTCTACTCACTGATTCTTTGTTCTTTGCCACAGTTATTGGCTATACTCTCATGGAGACATCTTCAGTTTGCTATGCCTACCCCAGAAGTCTAAATTAAGTGGGTTTCTAAAATAAGTGGGATTTTATTAGGCAGAATGTGATTGAAATATATTTGACTGTCATGAAAGAAATAGTCCTTTTGGGGCATCACTTGATATATGGTTTTGGTCAGAGTAGCTACTGTAAAGCACGGGCTATAAACACTGCATCTAAAAAGGTTTCGATACAACAGATTCCAATGTTATAGGTTCCTTTACTATTTAACTGTGGAATCTGATGAGCTATTGGATAGGATGGGACTTCTGCCTTTTCTTTTTTAGTTAAATCTGACCATAATTTTGCAGTGCATCTAAAACAGACACTTCTATTCTGCTTTGCAAATCTATGCTTTGCAAATTAAATGTGTGTGGGCAATAGCTGTAAAGAAATAGCTCGCCATTAAAGAATGTCAAACAATTTTCATGTTTCGGGGGGGAGGTTGCCCCTTCAAATGTTTCAGAACCATACAATTTGATCGTGCCAAAGAAACAAATAACAACATTGCTGTCACCATGCTTCGTTTCTTTGGCCTCTGTTTCCTTTGATGGTGCGTTCTTCTTTTTCTAATCCAGCTTCATGTGGCTTAAGATTTCTCAGAAGCCACCAAGACAGGACCTAACGGATATATTTAAATACGCATGCAAGCTTTCAGAGGTTAAACACTTGATGGTCTATGCATAAGCAATGTGTATGGTAGACCAATTATGATAGCTTTAATGAAATGCATGAATATTTAAAACTTAATGGATCTGACTTGGTAGTCAGCCTTATAGTTCTCTTTTCAAAGAGAGATGCCGGTGATCAGTGTCGGCCTCCAGAGGGCAGCAGTGCGCTTGCAAATCCTTGAAGGAACCATTGTTTCCTGTTAGCTCCTAAAACAGCTGTGACTTCCTGGTTTCTACACACCTTCCGAAAACCCAGCGCTTTTCATTCTGATAAATTATTCACTTCTTCTGTACCAATTAGTTCTACCAGTTGCAAGGTTTGTTATCAAGTTAAGCTTCAAGACAGAACCTGAATTCAATGAATGATTAAATATTTATTAACTCAGATGATTAAATATGCAGATACTCTCTGAAGCTTGTTCTTGGAACCATTATATTACCTTTTTAATACTAATGATTTCTATAATTAATTTTTTAGGGGAGGGGGGAAGCTGAAATTCTTCATAAAAGCATTGGGGGGGAGGGGAGAAAGGAGCAATGCACAGGATGCTAAAAAAAAAAAAAGGAAGGAAATAAAAATTGACAGAGGAGGCAGTGATCGGAAGCATCAAAATTAGGGAAATCTACACATATCTGGTGGGAAAGATATCTTATTCAGCACAGTCCTTCTGGAAAATTAAAGCTTTGGCTATAGACAACCATGCTTACAATATAGTTAGCTGTTTTGAAGCGAGCTAAATTCCACCCAAATACATAACGGTATTTTATGGGCTGGGAGAGGAGAGTCAATCTATAGTACTTATATTGTCACAGTTTTATAGCCTGCTGGAAAAAGGCATCATTTTAGTTACCACTGGTTTTCTCTAATAGAATAATATGAGGGAGGGATAGCAATCTTAAGAAGATGTTTACGAAATGAAAATATTTTAACAAGCGAAGATTTATCTGATACAGTGGATAGATGGATGGATGGATGGATGGATGGATGGATGGATAGATAGATAGATAG
>JANHFL010005854.1:48833-61207 GCA_032468155.1 Oxyrhabdium leporinum
AGATAGATAGATAGATAGATAGATAGATAGATAGATAGATAGATAGATAGATAGATAGATAGATAGATAGATAGCAGAAATCCTAGACTAAGTTTCTGTTTTTAAAGCTCTTTTTTCTTCCCTTTTTCTTTTTCTGGGGATGATCTGTACTATGAAATAAGGTTCACATTACAAATTTGATGAAACAGAGAACATCCACCATGTATATAGAAATAGGAAAACTATAGGTTTAATTTGATTTTTATGTACTTCGGGGTCTCTCATAGATTAGATTAGATTTTTTTTAAAAAAACCTCACCTTTATTATTTTTATTAGTAACTGCAAGTGACAAATAGCTTATACTTTCTTCTCCACTATTTTCCCCACAGCAACAACGCTGTGAGATGAGTTGGACTGAGAGAGAGTAAATAGCCCAAAGTCACCCAGCAGCTTTCATGTCAAAGTGGGACTAGAACCCAGAGCCTTAACCACTAGAGCAAACTAGCTCTGTGTCCCAATAAGTGATAAAGACTGAATAAGAAATTTGGCCTTAGCAAAGCTACTTAATACATCCTTTTTTTAGAGTGTTCCAATTGAAATACTAGAATTGTGAATGAACTCAACTTCTAAAGCTAAATCAACAAAGAACCCTTGAATGGATGGTAACAGTTGGAAAAACCTTGGAGATCAGTTCAATTCCTTGCCCAGTTTAAGAATCCACCATACAGCAGAGACCTGTTAAGTTGTTTGGAGCTGGTAAGAATACACGGAGCAACAGAATAGGATACTCAGAATTCCAGGGAGAGTGGATTTGTGGTCTTGGCACAGTGGTTAGAATGCAGTATTGCAGGCTAAGTCACTGTTCCCTGGCAGGAGTTCGATTCTTTGCAGCTCAAGGTTGACTCAGCCTTCCATCCTTCCAAGGTGGGTAAAATGAGGACCTAGATTGGTAGGGACAATATGCTGACTCTGTGAACCACTTAGAGAGGACTGTAAAGCACTGAAGCGGTATTTAAGTCTAAGTGCTAGTGCTTTGGTGACAATGGATAACACTTTCTGTTGCTCTTACAGGTCTTAGGGTTACTACCAAGGCGATAGTCAGATAAAAGGAGCCTGGTTCCGGGGCAAGGATGTAATCTGAGTAAATATTCAGGTAAGCTCCTCTCTCATTCACAGGAAAATAAAATGATGGGGAGGGGGGAGCACATTCAGACTTGCAAGATTTTGTTACTATGGTTACAATAAAAATAGTCCTGACTTATTTGTCATTGATTTCTTAGTCTGATCTACCTTGTTGGGCTGACAATAATTGATTCCCTGAAAGGATCTTGCTCAGCCTAGAAAGGAAGTCAGAAGTTACATTAACCTGGATTAATAAAGCCCAGTTGTTGCATTCAGATGATATGTTCTGCCCACATAAAGCCAAGTTATGGTGTAACATGATGGCCAGCTTCATGCAAAGTGCTAAGACCTTGGGTTTATGTCATGCACCATAAATTACTCAGACCTAATGGGTGTGAACTCAGCCAGAAGGTCTGTTCAAAAGAGAATTGGAAAAATAAATATTCTTAGATAGCTAGTTTAATCATCTAGCATGTTTGCTTTTCTACAGTTGAACTTCCTGCCTACATATTTAGCTTTTGATGTAGCAATTACATAATGATGGTTCGATTTAGTCTGTTCCTAAAAAGCCATCTATTTGAATCTTTACCTTCTGTGATCCCCTGCTTACCTCCCTGCCAAGAATGGTGGAATTTGCAGTCCAACCTACTTGGAAAGCCCAAGTTTGGCGAAATCTCCCGTATGAAACAAAGGCAGCTATGTTGATCCCCCTGCCTCTTCCATGGTGCTCCTCCTGACGATGCATGTCTGAGTGCCAGAGTCTTTGGTGAATGTAACTCCAGATGATAATTTTCAGACTCCTGACATCCATCATGACTTCAAGTCATCTCCAAGTTTCAGAGAGTGCTGCTGGCACATAGAGAAGTCAGTATTGACCTCAAGAAGCCAAAAACAACTTTTAGCATTTTTTCCTACTTGATGTAAATATCTTGAGAGACATTCCCATCCAATTCAAGAAACAGAATTCTGAAAGGCCGCCCGCTTGATTTCCAGGAGATCAGGAGATCCCATAGAGCATGGATGTCAAACTCATGGCATCACATTGCTGTCACGTGACGTATCGTGATGTTTTCCCCCTTTTGTAGAACTGGGGTGGGTGTGACCTGTGTGTGACGCGTCTGGCTGTGGGCCGCCAGTTTGACGCCCCTGCCATAAAGTAACCATGTTACTGTCCAGGAATCCAAAATGTGGGCAGTTGCTTGATCCTGTTTCCTTGGAAGCTATTGATGGTGACAACATTGACTTTCCTGGGAGCTGGAGTAAGCCTTATAATATTCTGCTTCCTGCTCCCCCCCCCCTCTTTTTCTTTAAGCGAAAAGGAAAACTTCGGTGAACTTTGCTGTCTGTCTGAAACTAATTGCTGCAACCTTCCCTTCCAAGCTGGGTTTTGACTTTCTCCTTTTCACAAATGAGCTGTTTAAAAAAAACACTATGTGGGGGAGAGGACTACAATTAAACCTATTAGAAAATTACAGAATCTCACCCAGAACTGAGTTGCTGATCCCAGTATGCAGATTTCCCCCCTTCTTTAACACTTTATTATGGATATTTAGAAGCATTTAAAACTCACGTTATGATTTCTGGGCTCCTTTTTCAAACAGTCACACTTAAAAATGACTGGGATGGGGCTTATTCTGAGTGTGAATTCATTCTGTGAGAGCAGGACTTCACCTATTCAACACATAAAGCAATGCACCCCGTTGAGCAAAGTATGGCTTACATCTGAGTAAACATGCATCGGGTTTCACTTAGAAAAATCCTTCATAGTCTAATGATTGGAGCTCAGGGAATACCCTCGACATTTTTAAAAATGTGTCGTAAAATGAGACATTTCACATTAAATAAATCAACATGCCATAATAAATTAAAGACAGTATTTTCTTCTTTTATTTTATTTTGTACTTGCTTGTCATTTACTCCTGGAGCTCACACGAGATTATCTGTGTAAGCTTCCTTAAAACAATCTTAAACCTTTCTCTTTAATAACGATACTTTCTTTTAAAATCCATTTTCTCTGAATTACTGTAATTAATTCCGGGCTGCAAAAATCTAAAAGATCATTAGATGGTAGTAAAGAGAATTGCTGCTAATCCCTCCTTATCTCCTCTATTCTCCTCTCCTCTTCCTCCTGGACGTGGTAGCCCTGTTGCCAACTTTTCCTAAATCTAGCTCTTTTTTTTAGCTTTTTAAAGATATAATAGCACGAGGTTTGCAGTCCTTTATATTTATCATTCCATTAAGAATGGCAAGGTGGCCTATCAATATTGAATGTAAGTAGACAAAATTTCCAGGTAGCTTAAACAAAGACAGGTAGAGCGAGAGTGAGAATGAAAGGGAAAGGGAAAGGCAAAAAAAAAGAGAAAAGAAAGGATTCTGTCACCATTATCTAATAAACAGTATATTCCAAAAGCTAAAGCTTATTTTGAAACCCATGTCTGTGTGTGTCTGTGTATGTTTTTAACCTTAGAAAATAAAATAAAATAAAATAAAAATGTCTGTTGCTTGGAGCCAGTCTTTGAAAGTTAATGCAGTTACCTTCCTTCCACTTGGCACAGTTTCTGCAAGGGAAGGTAGATGCTTCCTTATACATTATGTATCAAGGCGTCCTCCGTTAAGGATCTCGGAATTCCCTCTATGGCATATTTAGAAAGCATTATTGGCATTCCATCCCATGGTGTTATCAGTGAGTGACATGTCAATGCCTTGATGCCTGATGTTAATTATTCACAATCTGCCATTTCCATTGTACCGAGATAGCTTCTATCCGTGCTGACACAAAAAAGATTTAGCAAATAACATTATCAGACTCTAGAGAGAACGGTGAAAAGATCCAACTTTGTTTCCTTTGTGTGTGTGTGTGTGCGCGCGTGTGTATGCGTGCACTAAAGTTGAACAAGAAAAAAAGAGACATGGGGTAGAGCCTTGCCAAGCAAATGAAACTCTTCCAAGTTGGCTCATTCTTCAGGCAGACAAAGTCTCAACGTCATTGCCCAGCAGTGGCTGTTGGTTTTGACACCCTGCCATTTACTAACAGATGTGATGCACACAGTCCCATTAATTAGGCAGTAAATTATGACATTTGGGGCCAGGCTAGAAGAGCTTCTGAATGCAATGGGGAAACCACTTAAAATTTGGTTTTCCCGTGAAATGATCAAAAGCCGGAAGACAAGCGGAATGCAGAGGCTGCAACATTAGGAACCTGTAGGTTTCATCTTCGTCATATTTTTTATTTTACTATAACAGTAGAAAAGATGTTTAGACATTAGGATCTGCAGAACAGAACAGATTCATTAGTCAAGCAATATTTGTGAGTGCATGTGTAAATATTGAATTTGTAGAAAATGTGTTTCCCCCCCCCCCCAAAGATGTCCATTGTAAATAACTTTACCGTCTAAGTAGGGTCAGTCTTGGAGCCCTGAGTTTCTGTTGAGTTGAAAAAGGGTATCTTCAATTCTTACATGATTTCAAACATGAAATAAGACTGAATAAGCTTAGGATACAATCCATCTGTGGATAAGCATTAAGGCAAACTGATTATTTCCTGATTTACCTGTGTATTTATTTTACAAGGCTTACAAGCCATTAAAGTCACAACTGACTCTGAGAGGCATAATTTTTTCCCCTCGATAACTTGGTTTAAAAGAAAGTAAACACAATCAATTGATCAAAAGCATCAATCACCATTTAAGGCCCTGAGGAAATGTTGAGGTCCTTTTTGCCCATTTAAAACTATTTCCATTAGTATAAGGACAAACATCTTCAAGAGCTTGTCCAAGTAGTCAAATCTTCATAGACTTTCTAAAAGCCATTAGAAAAGGAGTTATTTGGGGTGTGTGTGCCCGTGTGTGTGTGAGCGTGCATGTGTACAAAGGAAGTGATAGCAATAGAGCGGAATGCTTCCACAGTCCCTGTTTGAGAACTCTTCTTGAGTGAAAGGATGTGGAGGGAACCCACCCTGTTTGACTTTATCAGTCAATAGATATTACTGGCCTGTTCGACACATTTGATTTCACAAGAATAGGGTGGAGACTGATCTCAATAAGTACGGTAAATGTGAAAAAAAAATAAATCAGTGAAACCTAATGACATTGATTCCATCTGATTGAAGATCAGCAACCAACATTCACTAATATCACCCCCCCCCTGATCCCCAATTTGAGGAGGCTCTTACAGGGGGAGATGGCTCAGAGGATATATACAGTCCTTGGTGGCTCCTTCTGTGGCTTGTGGGGCATGCACTTAGACTTATATATCGCTTCACAGTGCTTTACAGCCCTCTCTAAGTGGTTTACAGAGTCAGCATGTCGCCCCCAACAATCTGGGTCCTCATTTTGCCTAGCTTGGAAGGATGGAAGGCTGAGGCAACCTTTAGCCAGTCCGGATCGAACTGTTGGCAGTCGGCAGAATTAGCCTGCAATACTGCATTCTAACCACTGCGCCACCAGGGCTCAATCCTACCCCCTCCTTCCCATTGCTCAACTGGTGTAATGGCAGTAGAAAAACAAGTGGGGATGGGGATCCCATTGTGCTCAGAATCCCTGCTCCTTCACCACGAACCAAATGAAAGGAACAAGGCTTCCTGCTATTGGCCTACCCTGTTTAAGATTTGGCACAGTAACAGATGTGAGATGGGGTTGCAAGGACGGCACTTCTCTTTTTGCCCCAACAACCCTGCCATAAAAGCATGTGTGAAGTGTGTGTGTACGTGTAGCACCTTGCAGTCCGAAGCTGCAAAGCTTGTCCTTTGTAACCAATTCCACCCAAAGGTATATTGTTGCCTTTGTATGATGGGTTTTGCCCAGACCTCTGTCTTCCTCATAAAATCAAAGCATGATTTAAGACAAGGAAGCAGCATGCAGAATGAGTGTGGGTAATACTAGCCCCTCCCCAAATACTTTAATTAGCTTCTAAGTCTTTGTTACTTCTCTTATAATTTTACCTTTGTTCATTATTCTCTGCTCAGCCTCTGTGGATGCTCTACAATTTTATCGTAAAATAATGTGCTGCTTATTTTTCTTTCTTTCTTTTTTTCTCCCGGTCAAACAAGAGACCAGCCTGAAACCATCACGCTGGAGAGCACTGAGCCTGTCTGCCCAGTCTGTCAACAGGATGAAAGCCAATCTCCAGCTTTTTTTTTTTTTAATTACAAGGATAACATGTTCACTCGTCTAATAATGAAGATGGTTAGCAATTTTAAATTTTAATAATCAATTACTGAAACTAATTCTCCATTAAACCACGAGAGAGCCATTAAATCTCAAAAGATGGAACATGCTGTATGTAGCAGTAGCAAATTTTTCTATTTTTAAATATCATTAGGGAATATCTGATTGTTTCATTTCTGTGCATTTCTTTTACCTCTTTTCTCATGCAGACCCTCGTTTTTTAGCACGGAAGTGTCACATGACCTTATAAATAATAAAAGGAACCCCTTGCAAGGCTCGATCCAGTGTGTGAATTATGTGCTGAGAATATATTTTTTTTCAACCTAGCATATTTTGACTGAATAATCAGCCAAGTAAGTGACTAATTAATATTAAAATATGATCAATGCTATGAGGCATGGGGTGAAGGGGACCTCTTGGTCCCTTTTTCACATTAGAAGCCCTGGGTTCAAATCCTATTGCTAACATAATCGGTGAGTTAAATTTGGTCATTTTGGTATTTCTCCAAAGGCTTTTGGTCCAGATAATACTGACTCCGTGTCTGCGTATGTGCAAGAGGAATTGGTATTATTGTTTTGTCCTTTAATGCCAGAAGCAACTACCCAAAAGTGCATAAGCCCATAAGCAGTTTCACAACCCGAGTCAAAGAAGATAAATGATGCAAGACACAGTTCTACTGGAGGAAAGAAAAGAGACTGCAGAAATGCCTATTATACCAGAAGCCTGGTAAGAAGACCGATAAGTAATTAAATAATAAATTTTAATTATGACAACCTGATAGTTAAATATTTGATATGATTTTATCCAACAAATGGAGTTAAATATCTACAATTAATTGCATATGAAGCTATAGATGATTATAACTAATGAATTTCAGAAATTATACTCTCTTCCGTAATCTTAGTAAACGTTGCTGTTTCTAGGAATAATATCTAAAGTACATTAATTTTTAGGTTGCAAATTAAAGTTTTAATATTGTATATATTGCATTTTCCAAGATATGTATGATATGCCTACGCTCATTCAGTTTGTACATTTCTCCTTTAATTGATGAAAAATATAAATGAGTTAAACTTACTTAAACATATAGATTGGAAGCCAGTATAGAGAGGGGTTAGTTATTATATTGTTAGTATTATTAGCTTATTCCTAATTTTATGTATTAAGCATTATTACAAAATAACATGTTATTTTGCCACAGTCACAGGTTATTTCTTTAGTAAATACAAAATATAATTTGAGTGAACAAAAGGTTTCATTTGTCATATCCTGCAAGGGAAGTAGCACTTATAGGGAAAGTGAATCAGACTTGGGGGAAAATTTTTTTAGTTAGGCCACAACAGTCATACTCAGCATAGTTCATTCTTCAGTGATTCTAGCCAAGCCTTATAATCAAATCACACCTATTAATGACCCAGGAAACCCTCCAGTTTAATGCTGTTGAAGTGAAAAGAGACAATTTAGCTCTGGCATTAAGCATTCTGCCTCCGTTAAAGACATGTCACAATGTCTCGCAGGACCAGATAAGTGTACCAAAAGAGACATCTAAGAAGAATAGGTGGGTTTTCACCACAGTAATAAATGATGGAGCATTTGATGATGCTTTAAGCATAAGGTTGTTCTCACATATTGACCGGGTTCCTACATGGCATTAAGAAAGTCTATGGAGATTCTTAGTCATCCAGATCACATTTGTCCCAAAAGAGTGCTTTTTCAAAAGGCAACTGTACTTTCTTTGTTTTTCTTTGAAGATGTTTCGCTTCTCATCCAAGAAGCTTCTTCAGTTGAACTGAAGAAGCTTCTTGGATGAGAAGTGAAAAATCTTCAAGGAAAAGTTCAAGTCTAGTCGCTTTTGAAAAAGCACCTTTGGGACATTAAGAAAGAGGTTCTCATGTTGAGGCTGTGATCCCCCAATGGCTCATGAGCCATTCAGAAGGTACTGTACTTATAGTTTCTTTAAGGCTGATCCAGTGGTGCAGAAAAGCAGAACAATGCAAAATTTCACACCTGGAGAAGCCCACGGTGGGTCCAGTTGTGCTCAGGAGTGAATTTGGAGCTAACCATCTGTCAAACTATTCAGTGGGCACACAGTTCCTGCCTGGGCTGGTGGTGTTTTTTTGGTTTTTTTTTGAATGGCAATTAGTAGCATGGCCATAGTTTATGGAGTTTATGCAGAAGTGATAGTGAAGTTCAGTATTTTTAACCAACATTTTAAATTCCTATCCTTTCAAAAGTGTTTGTTCTGTTCTGTTATCCTGAGAAAAGTTTCTGCTTTGTTTAGTAAGAGAAAAGCTAAAGATGACCGATGGACTGATAGTGCTAATGAAAGTAAACATATATCAAGTGTGGTTTTGCTTTGCCTGAGCATATGGTGTGTTAGCATAGCATATATGCAAACCAAGGTTATTTTTTTTGCTGAGGTGGAGTATTTGACCAACCCTGAAAACCTGGAGGACAGAGCAGGACCATAACAGAAAAAAAATCCTAATCCAGAGGAGAGGGAAACATAAGAAAGAGACTCAAGATAACTCCACCTTAATTATGCTAAGTATAAGTTGGGCTGGAGAATTGCTTTGACGGACCTTCAAGATTCTGTTAAGTGACACCCTCCCTCTCTCCATCTCACCTGAGAAAAAGGGACATCCTTGGGAGATGCACTTGTCTGTCTTGCTCAGAATCTTTGAAACCAAAGTTACATGTGGGGTTGCAGTAGGTACATAGGCACTCCCTTCCTAGCAAAAGGCAGTGATCAGCCAATCCTGAGGGGGCAGAGTAGAAATTCAGCCTTTCAGCACCACCAGATGATGTTCTCAAGGCTCTTTCCTGAACTAAAGACTAAGCCCAACCTGGTCTCTTCATTGAGGATTTCTTCTCCAGCTTGCATATTTGAAGTTCTCCAGTGAAACTCTGGCCTGGATTTGGGGCAGCAAAACATTCCCCTCTCCTATCAGGCACGTCCTGTGATTTATAAGAGGGAGGAATGAGGGGAGGTAGCCCTTTCCATTTCTACCAGCAGTCTAAGAGCTCTGCAAATGGGGAATAGCCTTCTCACTCCCCCTCTCCATCGGTCCACATAGCCAAAACCATGGCCATAAACAACTAGATCCTCTACAGTTTCAGGTTCATGGCAACTGAACTGGAAATAAGTGGGTTCTGCTGTGAAAAGAAATTATTTTAGGATTATCACAGGGACAGAAAGCTAACTTTGGAGCAGTGCAGAATCCTGCCACGTACAGCCGAAGATGCAGGAGAACTTCCTTTAAACTTTACCTTAGATACAAGGCTCCACTACTGAAATCTACCTGTTGCATAATATTCATGCCCTGCGTACAGCCGCATTACCATACAAATAATGGAGTGTGCTTACGGTCCTCTCACAGAGGCAGCGGTCCAGCATTGTAGCCCTGCGGTCATCTTTCTGTGAGGTAAAATCTGAGTCTTTGTGTTCTATGCTGACCTTTGTTAGCCAGGCAAATCTCTTTATTGCTGATAGATAGGCTGACTAGTCATTGTGATGATGAGTCATGCTCAGTTAAACACCCCTGGTGACTGTTGAAGAAGAAAGCAATTGGCAATCGCTTTGTTTCTCTCTTGGCTTTCCTGCTGTGAATGGATCTGGGTGTAAAAAAAGAAATTAATTATCAGGAGCCTGATCGTCCATCTTTGTCCTCTTTTTCTTATCAGCTCATGTGCTGATGACATAGTTGGGGCACATTCCCTCATGCCATGTAGGTCTGCCCTTTACATCCAGGGGATGAAGAATTATTTTAAGTTCCCGGAATTGGTGTATCTTAATTTCAGAGAAGCAAGCGATCTTGGGTGAATGGGCATCAAAAGCTATTGTCTGCCCGTTTATTTTAATTAGGTTTACCAATTTTTCAGGACCGCTCCAGAAGTAAGAATGGCCTGTGCTTCAGTTGTCTGACCTCATTTGCAGGACTCCTTGTGGGCCTTTTCTGGCGGGCTCATAGATCATCTTCTGCTGGCTCTTAAGTCATTTTTCATCCTAAATTTAACCAGGAGAATTTCCCCATTAGAGGGTTTGAACCCCTCCCTCTGATCAGGCCAAATCCCATGTTTTCAAAATTATCTTCTTCTGTCCAGTAGTAAAATCTATTTATTTTCACCACCGGTTCTATAGGCATGGCTTGGTGGGGGTCATATGACTGAGTGGGCATGGTCAACTCAACATCACTCACGGCAAGGTGGGAATGGTGGTACCTTGCTGTGAGTGATGTCGAGTTGGCCACGCCCACCCAGTCACATAACCGATGCTGTAGAGACGGTGATGCTGACTGCCTGCCAAATGCAGGCAAAAGGTTAGATGGAAAAAAAGAGAAGGCAAAGAGGTGGCGGCTGGAGGCTTCTGGTGCCGCTTCTTGCCAGTGCCTTGATACACATCTAAGAAGTGCTGTATTTGTGTCAAATGGGAAGCACATCTTCTGAAATTGTGTTCAAAGCAGGCAAATATATAATCATCCAAGCCTGTTCTTTCAAATCTTTACTTTTGCTGCCAATATTCTTTTTTGTGTTTAGATCTTAAAGAGTTGCAGTAAACTCTGTTATGTGTACCTGTTTTCAGAAGTGTTAGCTGGATGTTGGAACACTTGGTTAAATCATCCCTGTGCTACAAGTTGTAAAAGAATTTACAGATGCATATCAGATCTTGAAACTGAACTTTTTAATTTTTCAAATAAAATTCTACCCCAAATATATTCCTGTAGACAATATTTACCTGGGTAATAAAATCCTGAGCTTTCTGATCTTGCGACGACATTTTGGCCTTTGAGATAATCAAATATTTTTGTTTTTGGTTGTTTCTTTGCCTGTAGTTAATAAAAATGCCTATATTATATAGGGAACACCAGATATTTGCTCTTTACAATGTATCATAACAGAATCAACAGAAAACATAGTACAGATATGGAGAACACATTTAATACTTAAACAGAACAGACTTAACAAAAATGTGCTCCTATATAATAACAATATTTGTAATGAACTGAAATATTATGACTCAATAGTATAATTGTTATTGATGGTTTTTTGAACAGTACAAATTACAGCAACTGAATTCCAAAGTTATGTTAATTTAAAAAAAGAGAAGAAAAGAAAATATAATAGACAAATTAAATTTCTCTACTTTTCTACAGTATCAAAAAATAATAAAGTGGGCTTTGTAGAAAATGTATTAATCAAGTTTTGAAAAATAAATTAAACCAAAGCTATAAAGAATCTCATTGTCTCATCATTGTATCTTCACCATTATAAAGCAAGTTCAAAGGCTGAAAGTTTTTGTTCAGCCAACCTTTAAATCTGGTTTATGATCATCAGTCCAAAAGAACCTAATCACTTTTTTTTCATAACATTCCAAACACAACATTTCCAAAGTTCTTCACAGACTTTTGAATAGACACATAAGAGATTTGTATTTTCAGTTCCTAAAGATATCAGGTGATAAAGCTCAAAAAGAAACTTCCAATTTTGGCCTCAGATTGTCTTTGCCAACTAGGTCATATAATATGATTAACATGACAGAATCATAATATTGGAAGGGGCCATTTAGGCTATCAAGTCTAACACTTGCTCTAACCAGGAAACTATGAGTTCTAATCCTGCCTTAGATATGAAAGCTGGTTGGATGACTTTGGGCCAATCATTCTCTCAGCCCAACCCACCTCACAGGGTTGTTGTTCTGGAGAAAATAGGAGGGAGAAGGAATATTAGTTACTATAAGTTTGCTGTTTTGAGTTACTTACGAGAATAATAAAGGTGGGATAAAAAATATTTTTTAAAAATTATGTAGTCTTCTTCCTGAGGTAAACATAAAATACAGGAAACATTTTGTATGTACTATTGGTTAATTGCTCTCACTGTCAGAAAATTTTTCCTTATTTCCAGGCTGAATCTCTCCTTGTTCAGTTTCCATCCATTATTCCTTGTCTGGCCTTCGGGTGCTTCGGAAAATAGCTTGACACCTTCCTCTCTGTGGCAGCTCCTCAAATATTGGAATACTGCTATCATGTCTCCCCTAGTCTTCCTCTTCACTAGACTAGCCAAGCCCAGTTCCTGCAACCATTCATCATATGTTTTAGCCTCCAGTCCCC